>JALIZH010001001.1:0-113660 GCA_030522465.1 Rhipicephalus appendiculatus | reverse complement strand
GTCGCTCTCACGTCTCGTCGGCTTTACGGCGTCATGCAGTGGGAGGAAGTGGGGGCTTTTTATCGTCATCTTGATGGCCTGCAACCTACCCCCGGAGGTCGCCGCCCTCAAGGTTTCCCCGGAGCGGGCTGGGTGACCTCCTTGAATTAAGGTCTGCGAAGGTGCGTCGGTGTGACGAAGGCGACTGTGCGGGAGATGGAGAGCGGGATCGTCGACGTCCTGAACCCGGCTGGTGAGTAGGTATTGCCTCCTCGTCAGTGGTACGGCAGTCGTCAAAGTGGGAACGGGATCCTTGGAAAGATGCGTCGTCGCGGCGTGGCATGTATTCGTCGTTGGTGCGTCGACCGTCAAACCATGGCCGAAGAGGGCGGAACTGATCACCGCGATTCCAGCAATGACGGGAAATATGGCCTGCACCTCCGCAGTTAAAACATAGTGGACGCCGGTCTACTGTGCGCCATGCATCTGTCTTTTCGGAGCGGTGGACGTCTCAGTATCTCCTCTTGCGACGTTGTCCATGGCGCGGCTGTGGACGGCTGGTGGTATGGCGGTAGGACGTGTGGTCGCCTGAATGTCTGCTCTTGCGGCGGTGACCAAGGAGCCATTGGCGCCTGGCGGTATGGCGTCGGCATAGTGGGTGGTGGACGTCGAAGAGCGGCAGCGTAGCTCATGGGACGCTGCTCGGCATCAGGGTCAGCGGCAGAAAATGCTTGGCGGATTTCGTCACGTACGATTTCAACGACGGACGCCATGGGTGTTTCAGCTACCGGTGTCCGGAACTTTTGCAGTTCTTCACGAACTATCTCCCTAATCAGGTCTCGCAAGGAGCTCTGATTCTCCAACGTCATAGGCGGCGGCATTGATTGGGGCACTGCTGGACATGCGATCATACTGCCTGCATCGTTGATGAAGGGCCCTCTCGATAGCCGTAGCCTCCTTGATAAAGTCAACCACGGTAGTTGGAGGGTTGCGCAGTAGCCCGGCAAAAGCTGCTCCTTTACACCACGCATGAGGTAGCTCAACTTCTTATCATCACTCATGTTCGGGTTAGCGCGACGAAAGAGACGAGTCATATCCTCGGCGAACATCGCCACAGGTTTCATTGGGTTTTTGAACCCGTAGCTCCAATAGCTGCTGCGCACGGTCCCGTCGGTCGACACTGGCGAAGGTATCAACGAACTGTTGTCGGAAGTCGCTCCAAGTTGACAGACTAGCTTCTCTGTTCTCGTACCAAGTACGAGCACTGTCGTCAAGGTAGAAATAGGCACGAGAGAGTTTTTCCTGATTAGACCACTGATTGATCTTGGCAACACGCTCATAGTGCTCAAGCCAGTCGTCAACGTCTTCATGGGCGCCGCCACTGAATCGATCGGGGACCAGCGGTTGAAAGAGTGTTACCTGGGATGGGTGTGTAGGCGAGCTGCCTTGGGGCACCTGTTGCGGGCTGGCGTTGGCCATTGGTTGAGGTAAGCGGCGCCTGGGAGAAGGTTCCCTGAGAGGGGGTGAGCTCTGGCGCGAGGCCTCGCAACCGCCGACTGAAGCGATGCACAGGAGTTGCAATGGGTGACAATGCGTCCGGGCTGGTTGAACGGCTCCCAGTGGGAGTGTGGAGCATCAGGCAGGGTTGCGGTCCAGCACTTCCACCAGTGTCGCGGTGCAACGCGAACAAAAGACAGGGACACCTTGAGACAGTGAAACAGCGTGTTCAAGTCGGCTGAACACGAAGAACGTCTTCTTCGTCCTCGAATATCCCCAGGCCCACTACCTGGTGTCCGTTTAATCCCCCATCATCGTCTTCGTCCACATGCAATACACACGCGTCAATATATACCAGAAAAAACACGAAGGGAAAGGGAAAAAAAGAGGGAAGGGAGTTTCAGTCTGCGCTTGTTTGTGTCCTCTTTCTGTGTCCCGTCAGTTTGCGCTGCCAATATTTCAATATGAATTTATACCAACTAGCCCGCCTTACAACCATTCTTCGCTCTTTGTTCCAACGTCTACAGCAGTTGTGAACGTCATGAACGCCTCGAAGTGTATCTGAGCTCGAGTTCTTGGGCCATCACATATCATCCAAAGGAATACGCCCTCTCGAGTTCCACGTTAAAGCAATCCGGGATTATCCTCAGCCTACAACACGTTTGCTTGGCCGCCTTTACTGCTGCCAAGCAAAGCGGTCGCTAACGCCGTGCTTCTTATTCATCCGCGCAGCAACGGCCCTACTCGGTTGATGGTGGACTCATCTTCGGCCGGGAGTTGCTAACCATCTACACTGCGATACAGCACCTTCGGCATTTTCTGGAAGGATGCTCGTTTTACGCGGTGACTGATCATAAGCCACTGGCGTATGTTCTCAGCACAAACTCGACCTAGTACGTGCCCGGTGAACTCCGCTATCTGGCTTATATATCGGAAGTCACAACTGATATCCGCCACGTGAAAGGCGCTGACAACACCGCCGTAGATGCCCTTTCTCGTATAGCCGCGGTTGACTCTGCATCTCCAACCATCGACTGGGCCTCATTCTCCTCCGCACAGCAGAATGATCGAGAGCTCACCGCTTTTCTGGGGAACCCCCGTTCTCTCCGAGAAGGCGTGGTGCCTCATCCATTATAATCTGAGCCCTTGTGGTGCGATGTCTCGGCTGGGCTTCCCCGGGAACGAAAGCTGGGCTTCCCGCGAACGAAAGGGCGCAAAAGCCCTTTCATTCCCGCTTCATTACGACACACCGTTTTCCACTCCTTACACGACGTCTGTCATCCCGGCATTCGGGCTACTCAGCGTCTTCTCCCCCAGAGCTATGTCTGGCCTGGAATCAACGGCAATTTGCGCTCCTCGCCGCACATGTGCCTGCCCTTCCAGATGATAATGGTCTCCCGTCATACTAAGTCGCCTCCCCAACCTTTCCTTCCACCCGGCTGTCGTTTCTGCTATGCTTATCCAGGCATTGTGGGCCCTCTACCAGCGTTTCAGGTGTACCGTTATATACTGATCATGGTCGGATCGTTTCACACGCTGGCCACAGGCTGTTCCTATTCAAGGTATCACCGCCGGGACACTTGCACGCGCTCTCATTTCTACGTGGGTACAGTAACACTATCAATTGGGCCATTTGGTGCAATCCTGTAACTTATTGGTGGCTGCTCTAAACACACGGACAACAGAAGAGGCGTACACACGACCTGCCGCAAACTGAAAACTTTATTCATAATCGTCATCATCATCAGCCTGACTACGCCCACTGCAGGACAAAGGCCCCTACCATGTTCCGCCAATCAAACCAGTCTTGTGCTTTCTGCTGCCACGTTATACCTGCAAACTTCTTAATCTCATCTGCCCACCTAATTTTTGTCTCCCCCTCACGCGTTTGCCATCTATTGGAATCCAGTCAGTTACCCTTAATGACCAGCGGTTATCCTGCCGACGTGCTACGTGCCCGGCCCATGTCCATTTCTTCTTGATTTCAACTATGATATTCTTAACCCCCGTTTGTTCCCTCACCCACTCTGCTCTCTTCCTGTATCTTAAGGTTACACCTATCATTTTCCTTTCCATCGCTCGCAGCGTCGTCCTCAATTTAAGTTGAACCCTCTTTGTAAGTCTCCAGGTTTCTGCTCTGTAGGTGAGTACCCGTAAGATGCAGGTTTTATACACCTTCCTCTTGAGGGATAGTGGTAGACTACCATTCACGATTTGACAATGCTTGCCGAATGTGCTCCATCCCATCCTTATTCTTTTAGGTATTTCACTCTCATGGTTCGGCTCCGCGGTTACTACCTGTCCTAAGTAGACGTACCCCTTTACAACTTGCAGTGTCTCGCCACCTATCGCGAAGCGGTGTTCTCTGCCAAGATTGTTCCACATTACTTTAGTTTTATGCATATTAATTTTCAGACCTACTCTTCTACTTTCCGTATCCAGTTCAGTAATCATGAGCTGTAATTCGTCTCCTGAGCTACTGATCAATGCAATGTCATAAGTAAACTGCAGGTTACTAAGATACTCTCCATTAAGTCTTACCCTTAACTCTTCCCAAACTAGGACCCTGAAAACCTCCTGTAAAGCACGCGGTGAATAGCACTGAAGAGATCGTGTCTCCCTGCCGTACGCCCTTGTTTATTGGGATTCTGTCGCTTTCTTTATGGGGAACTATGGTGGCTGTGGATCCGCTGTAGATTTCTTCCATTATGTTTATATAAGTTTCGTCAATGCCCTGATTTCGCAGTGCGTGCATGACTGCTGATGTCTTCACAGAATCAAATGCCTTCTCGTAATCTATGAAGGTGTGGCGACACAATCTGCGCACAATTCTGCGCACCATCCACCTTGCTATCAGGCAGCCCGGCGTGACACGACCACACGCTGCACTGTAATCGGATAAGCCGCAGCGCCACCGCAGCGTCACCCAAGGCTTACGCCACCAGTGGTGGCTACAAAACTAGGCTGCCAAGCTTGGAAGCGCATCATGTTGTTCCACTACCTCTGCCGAGCGTAGCGTCATAATGCTCTCCCGAAGCTGCTACTATAGCTGAATAAATGCTCGTTACGTTTTTATGTTCGGATGCGTCCTTCCGTCGACACGGCATCCCACATCTGGTGACCCGGAAACCGAACTAATCGCACCGCCATGGCCGACTCGGAAGCCCTTGCCGCTCTGCGCCAGCAAGTACAACAACTTGAGCAGCAACTGCAGGCCCGGCAACAGGTGCTCCAGCAGCAGCGCGTGCCCACTAAACCGCATTCGCTCGATGACTCCGAACCACCCCGCTCGGGCCACGTCCCCCAAAGCTCCGTTCCGGCGGTCGCTGTCAACGCAGGCCCCGCTGCAACCGCGGCCGTTGCCGACCCGGACGCCTGGAGGGTACCTGCCAAACTTTTGCCGTTTTGGACGGACTTGACCGAGGTATGGTTCGCCCAAATCGATGCCCAGTTCTCTCTTGCGCACATCACGTAAGACCAGACCCGCTACGACTACGTAGTCGCCCACCTGGACGCCCGCTACGCTAACGAGGTCCGGGACATCCTTGCCCATCCACCAAAGGCCAACCTTTATGAATACCTCAAGACGGAACTCATCCGCCGTCTGTCACCCTCGGAAGACCGGAGGGCGCGAGAACTTCAGTCCGCAGAACTAGCCGAAAGCGAACCATCGCAGCTCCTCCGCCACATGCGTGCCCTCGCAGGCAACATGGAAATGCACGATTCTTTCCTGCGAAAGCTTTGGCTCCAGAGACTTCCACCGCACGTCCAGGCGATACTGCAGGCTGAGCAAAAGCTACCCCTTGACCAACATGCCGAGATCGCTGATCGCGTCATCGATGTCTCTTTGCCGCAGTCATCGCCCACCATCCAGGCTGTCGCTGCACCACTAAACACCACGGAGCTCGCGCACCACATCGATGACATCGTGAGACGGCTCAGCTCCACTGAACGACACCTCGATCAACACCCAAAGACGCGCCCACGCTCCCCACCCTCCTAGCCGTGACCGTAACCCCACCTCGCCACAACAGCCTGGTGCTCACGACCGGTGTTACTACCACCGACGCTTCAGGGACAGAGCCCGACAATGTCTACCACCCTGCTCTGCTCGGCACGAGGGGAAATGCCAACGGCAGCTCGTACGCATGGCTGCGAGCTACCAACCTGGAGGCCGTCGCATCTTCGTCACCGACCAAGTCACAAAGCAGCGGTTCCTTGTCGATAGCGGTTCCGACATCTGCTGCTACCCACGATCCCATCTTCAAGGTCCTCGCCCGCCGACATCTTTCGAGCTCAGCGCGGGAAACCAGTCCACAATCAAGACGTACGGCTCGCTGCACCTGCACATCCAGCTCAGGAACCTATGCCGCGATTCATTGGAATTTCGTCATCGCCGACGTCGCTGAACCGATAATCGGCTTGGACTTTTTGGCAAAATGTAACCTCCTGCCGGACTGCCGCCACAACCGTCTCGTCGACGTGACAACGGGGCATTTTGCGCCAGGCCAGCGAGCGACCACCCACCAACCAAGCATCAAATGCTCAGTGTTGAAAATCGTTCGCCGTACCACGCCATCCTCACCGAATTCCCCGGTTTGACGCGCCCCAGCGGGCTGCCACGCAAAGTGCAGCACACCACCGTGCACTACATCCGGACCGCTCCGGACCCCCCAGTTTTCTGCCGCGCCCGTCGCCTTGCCCCGGACCGCATGCGCATAGCCAAGGCAGAGTTCTAAGCCATGCTCCGAGAAGGCATCGCCCGTCGCTCCGACGACCCATGGGCCTCGCCACTTCACCTTGTCCCGAAGAAGACCGATGGCTGGCGACCATGTGGGGACTACCGCGCCCTCAACGCGCGCACCATCCCGGACAGGTACCTCGTTCACCACATACAGGACTTCGCCCATCGCATTCACGGCTGCCACGTCTTCTCCGTGCTAGACTTGGTGAAGGCTTACACGCAGATACCCGTCAATCCGGACGACGTCCCGAAAACTGCAATAATTACCCCGTTTGGCTTGTTCGAGTTTCCCTTCATGAGCTTTGGCTTAAGGAACGCAGGTCAAACCTTTCAGCGCTTCATCGACGAAGTCGTCCGCGGCCTCGCCTTCTGCTTCGTCTATCTTGACGACATATTGGTCTTTTCACGTGAAGCCGAAGAACACCACGGGCACCTACGTCTGTTGCTCCAACGCCTCGACGACCACGGCCTACTCGTCAACATCCAGAAGAGCACGCTCGGCGCTTCCACCGGCCATTTCCTCGGCCATGAAGTTTCGTCAGAGGGAACTCGGCCTTTGCCTGAACGCATCTCCGACTTGCAGAAGTACCCTCAACCCACCACCGCTAAAGACCTTCGCCGTTTCCTCGGTATGCTGAACTTTTATAGACGTTTCTTACCGCACGCCACCGACTACCAGGCGCCCCTTCATGACGCCTTGGCTGGTCTACGAGAAAATCAACCCGTCACGTGGACAGCGACTTTGGTGCAAATTTTCGAGGAATGCAAGGCTGCTCTCTGCACCGCCACGCTTCTCTCCCATCCCGTGCCTTGACGCTCCCTTGGGACTCTTCACGGACGCCTCTGGTTTCGCCGTCGGCGCCGCCCTCATGCAACGCGTGGACAACACCTGGCAACCGTTGGCATTCTTTTCCAGGAAACTCTCAGCTCGGAAGACGACCCCTTCGAAGGCCAGTTCCACCGACGAAACCACGACCGCTGCCGCGACGAGTTCGCCAGCTTACTACAGAGAACTTCTGGCGATATACGAAGCAGTTCAACACTTCCGCCACGTTCTCGAAGCGCAGCACTGCACTATTTATACCGACCACAAGCCCCTTACCTACGCCTTCTCTCAACGTCGTGACAAACTCCCGCCGGTTCAACAGAACCAGCTCTCGTTCATTGCCCATTTTACCACCGACATCGAACACGTTGGCGGGAAAGACAATGTGGTCGCCGACGCACTTTAACGTGTGGCACCTATCAGTTCTTTGCAGATAACAGCCGACGTCCTCGCCGAGGCTCAAACTACAGACGCTGAGCTGCACGAACTTCTCAAGGGCGGGTCCTCACTTACAGCTGCAAAAAATCCCCATACCTGGGTCGACAACCACTATCGACTGCGACATGCCGACAGGACGAAGCAGGCCCTTCGTGCCTCTGGCCCACTGCCGTGGCCTTTTTGACCAGCTTCACAACCTCAGCCATCCCGGCATACGCGCCTCTACACGTCGCGTGGCTGACCGCTACGTCTGGCCCTCCATGCAGCGGGATTGCCGCAACTGGGCGCGCTCCTGCATTCAATGTCAACGCGCTAAAGTCACCAGGCACATCACGTCACCTCTCGGAACATTCCCTCAGCCCTCTGGTCGGTTCGAGCACGTCCACCTCGACATCATAGGACCCTTTCCCCCTGGCTGGACCCTATCGCTACTGCCTCACCGCCATCGACCGGTACACTCGATGGCCCGAGGCATGGCCCCTCGAGGGAATCACAGCGGAAGACGTCGCCTCGGCCTTCTTCACCGGCTGGATTGCTCGTTTCGGCGCCCCCCGCCGCGTAACCACCGACCAAGGACGACAGTTCGAGTCGCACCTTTTCAGGCTCCTCGGGCTGACCATCGGTTTCGAACTCTTGAGGACCACTAGTTACCACCCCTGCGCCAACGGAATGATCGAGCGTTTCCATCGACAGTTCAAAGCAGCCATTATGTGCCACCCGGACTCAACCTGGCTCGAGGCCATCCCAGCCGTCATCCTCGGTCTTCGCGCCACCTTCAAGCCGGACATCCACGCTACACCAGCAGAGCTCGTCTACGGGGAAACCGCTCCACCTCCCAGGTGAATTTCTCACTGCGCTGCCTTGCCAACAACGCGACGGCAGACCCCACCGACTTCGTCGCCCGGCTACGACGCACCATCGCCGCCCTTCGCCCGTCACCTGCAGCTCACCACTGTAAGCCCGCACCTTTCGTCTTCAAGGAGTTCGCAACGTGCACGCATGCTTTCCTCCGCGACGACACGGTCCGCAGGCCGTTCCAGCTACCGTACAGTGGACCCTACCTGGTCGTTCATCGCGACAACAAAAACTTCCCCCTGCGTATCAACGGGAACAAAGTTCGTGTTTCGATCGACCGGCTGAAGCCAGCATTCATCACTCCTGACGAACCAGGCAACACCAGTACACCTACATGCGCCCATTTCCAAACTTTGACATCGCAGCCTGCTGCTACTGTCTCTGCACGCTCTGGACGTCGCGTGCGACCGTACAGACTTCTACAAGCCGTGATGGCTCTCCACTCCGCGGGGGGATGATGTGGCGACACAATCTGCGCACAATTCCGCGGAGCATCCACCTTGCTATCAGGCAGCCCGGCGTGACACGACCACACGCTGCACTGCAATCGGATAAGCCGCAGCGCCACCGCAGCGTAACCTAAGGCTTACGTCACCAGTGGTGGCTACGAAACCAGGCTGCCAAGCTTGGAAGCGCATCATTTCGTTCCACTACCTCTGCCGAGCGTAGCGTCAGAATGCTCTCCCGAAGCTGCTACTATAGCTGAATAAATGCTCGTTACGTTTTTATGTTGGGATGCGTCCTTCCGTCGACACGGCATCCCACAAAGGCTATGTATAGGGGTGGGTTGTATTCTGCGCATTTCTCCATCACCTGATTGATAGTATGAATATGGTCTATTGTTGAGAAGCCTGTACGAAGTCCTGCCTGGTCCTTTGGTTGACGGAACTCTAATGTGGTATTAATTCTGTTAGCAATTATTTTTGTAAATAGCTTGTAGACAACGGACAGTAAGCTGATGGGCCTGTAATTTTTCAAGTCTTTCCTATGGATTAAGATGATGTTGACATTCTTGCAAGATTCTGGTATTCTCCCCGTCAAGAGACACTTCTAACAGTCTTTCTAACACAATCTTTCCAACCTCTTTCAACAGGTCTGATGTTACATTATCCTCACCTGCGGCTTTGCCTCATGGCATGCCCTCTAGGGCTTCCTTTACTTCTCCTGTCAATATTGTTGAGATGTCCCGATTCCTTTGGGCTATTAATGCTTCTTATATTATCATCCTGATTGTCTCGGCTGCTGTACAGAATCTCTGTAGAACTCCTCCGCTACCTCAACTATTCTATCCATATTTGTAGTGACTTTGCCTTCCTTGTCCCTTAATGCATACATCTGATTTTTTCAGCGAAAGCTGTTATGAGATCACAACAAGAGGGTGCCGCAGTTGTCCGCCGCCGCCGCCGCCGCTGGTGTCCGTAACCGCTATCGCACGAAATAAGAACAAAAATTTAAGAAAAAATGTTCAGGATGGAACGGGCTTCAAACCTGGGTCCGCTCCGTGCCAGCTCAGTGTTCTACCACTGAGCCATGCCTGTTTTTTTATTGCAGTGGTGCAAAAGGTACAACAAGATCACATACACAAAACACATTAGTGTCACACTGATGCAAAGCTGCCTACTCTAGAAGTTTTTCATATCATTAAGCACGTCAAGTAAAGTGACCCAGTCTGGTGGATCAGGCTGGGCTCTGAAGATCTCCCTAATTTGAACGACACTTTCAATGAAATTGTCTCTCGAAGATTTCACATTCACATCTGCATGGCGTACCTGCATTCTCGTTTTCCATAATCCGTGGAGACCCAGGATCATTATCATGTCATATGGACTTTCTATTGGGACGAACCTTATGCCATAAGGATCCAGAGGTAAATCTTTCTTTAGAGTACGCAGGAGCACGTCCCAGTAAAATAACGCATCCCTGCAATCTAGAAAAGCATGTTCCTATAGACTCTGGTTTTTCGGCATAATAGGCAATCGGTTGTCCAAGGAATGAAAATGCCTTTTTCTGAAGGCATGTTTTTACGGGAAGTGTATTCGTATGTAATTTGAAAAAGAAGCTTTTGGCAGTTGGCATTATTGGCATTTTCTTGCTCGAAAACCCGGCGCAGAAAAACTCTATACAAGCATTATGTCGGGAACGAACCGCGTTAACATGCGCAATATAACGGGGCAGAAGAGTGAAACGACAAACAGGCGTCACAGAATGTCATTTGTGTAACCAGGCGTCACACAATATGAATTCCATTACGAGGGGTTCGTTGAATGCTTCCAACCCATTACAAAGGGCTCAGCCATAATTCTTCGTCGTCATCAGCCACCGAATCAATTAATGGAGTAGGGTACCTTGCAAGCGTACTTGTATTAGTAGCCCCAAGATAGATTGCGACGGGTTTTAGAAATGGTGCTCTCCCAGCATTCGCTGTGACTGTGCTGCGCGTTTCGCGCAGGCCTGGCGGTTGTTTGGTAATACGTTCTGGCAGGCTAGTTGGTTCATTGCGACAAAGTTTCGTAAATTGCGAGAAAAGATGAGGACGCAAGTAAGAAAACATTCAGAACACCACCGCTGGTGCGCTGGTGGTGTTCTGAATGTTTTCTTACTTATCTCGTCGTCTTTTCGCGCAGTTTACGAAATTCTGTTTTTTCAAAACAAGGTTTACAATCACTTGTTTGACAGTGAATGGCCAAATGAGAACCTGTGCCGTTTTTTTACATTACGCGCGTGCTCCTGAATTCTGATGTTTACGCACCGACTAGTTTGACCAATGTAAAACTTGTTGTAAGAACATGGAATTTTGTATGCTGCATTCGTTCGACAATCTACAAATTTATTCCTTTGTTTTATCGCGTAGACTTGCCGTTTGTCATATTTTCACCGTTTAAATCCTATGTACAGCTGGACACACCTGCCGCAACTTGTGGTCAACGCTGAATACTACACCAACTTGGTACCTGCTACCCACATTTTACACCGAGAGCTATTACGAGATCACAACAAGGGTCGTTTTTCCGCCGTAGTTGTCCGCCGCTGCCGCCGGTGTCCGTAACCAATATCGCACGAAATAGGAAGAACAAATAAATAAATAAAAAAACCTATGACAGAATGTGAATCGAACCCGGGTCCTTTGCGCGGCAGCTCAGCGCTCTACCACTAAGCTACGACGCTGCTTGAAACTGCTGTGCAAACTGACCCTCTATGCAGGCTTCATGTCGGTTAAGGAATCGCGTTAACGTTTTGGAACAGTAAAGTAACAACCAGGCGTAACACAATGCGAATTACGTAACGAGTGGGTCGTTCAATGCACCAACCCATTACAAAAGCCTCAGGCATAATTCTTCATCGTCGTCAGCCACAGCATCAACAAAGTGCACATAATGCGTTATATGTAGCGGGTACCGCGCTTTTCTGAAAAAGGACGAATAATGGCATACTAGACGCTTCCCCACTACACAAAAGTTAAAATTCATGGCATAGAGGGTACCATGCAAATGCGCTTGTAGTAGTTGCCCTAACAGTGTTTAAAAAAGGCTCCGCAAAGGCCGCTTTGACAGCTTTCGCTGTGGCTGTGCTGCGCGTTCCGCGCAGGCCTGGCGCGTTTTTGCCTATGCACAGTTTTGTCTTTATAGCTTTGAGGCTTCTTCCGTTCTTTAGAGCATGCTCACTTCTCTCGATATTATACTCTCTTATGTCGGCTACTTTACGCCTATTGATTAACTTCGAAAGCTCCGCCAGCTCTATTTTTTCTGTTGCATTTGAGGCTTTCATGGTTTGACGTTTCTTAATGAGGTTTTTCCTCTCTTGGGATAGCTCACCAGTGTCCTGTTTAACGACTGCACCCCCGCCTCTCATTGCACACTCCTTAATGATACCTGTCAGATTATCATTCATTGCGTCAACGCTAAGGTCGGTTTATTACTTTATTACTGAACGCCAAAGTGAACCTATAGATACACAAATCTCGTCACATGCTCTCTTTACACCCCATCTTGACAGATTGGCAACACTCCCCCCCTGGGGCTATCTTTCTTTGAAGCATGATCATGATAGGGTCGAAAATACAACCAAAGGAATTGATAAAACCACAAGGCGGATAAAAAACAAAGTAATTGGAAGTAAAAACCGGGACACTGTGTGTCATTCAGACAAATCCGTCTAAAAATTGAAGCTCTTTTTGGAGCAAAGTCAAAGAAGGGATGCTTGCGCATTTGTCAGATTTCTTGTTAAAAATAGGCCTCAAGAACTTCCCATTGCAACTTGTCACCTCATATAGACAAAATGACCGTGCCTTCTAAACTTAGCGTGCATCCGCAATGCCTTCAGTGAAACTCTAGGTGCTCCCGGGTGTTTGTGCGTACCGAAAAGCTATGCTCTCAGGCCCTCTCATTGAAACAGCGCACCGTCTGCCCAATGTATACACTTCCGCAGGTCAAGGGTATTTCGTATACCATACCTGATGTACATTGAGTGAAGACTGGCGTGGCGTTTGTTACACGCGAGTCGCTTTTCCTTGTGCATCATTGCGCATACTTTGACCAACTTGCATGGGGCGGTAAGAACCGTTTTGATACCAAACCGATTCGCAACTTTCTTTACATTGTGGGATAAACGGTGAAAGTAGGGCATTAAGTGAATTGACTGTTTGACTGCACTAGGCTGCTTTGCTTTTCTTTCTGCTTTCACATTCGACAAAATACGTTCACGGCAACTCAACATAAGCTCAGAAGGATAACCAGCCTTGCTCATGCGTTCCACCTGGTAAGCAAGGCTTTATGGAACCCTGTGTTGGTATGAGAGACGCAAAGACCCTGGTGCGACACCAGCTGCTGTTGCAGGGCACGACCGACTTTCCCTCGATATACCAGTGACGATTGAGTGTTACGCGCTTAATGCGTTAGTAGACACCGGCGCATACTATTCTATATTCAGCGGTAAACTGGCAGCGCAGCCGTAGATAGTAATCGAGCTGGAGCATAACTCGCAGATTCGCATGGCTGGTGGCCACGCCGTTACTCCGCTTGGAGCTTACGCTACTAGAGTTCAGATTGAAGGATGTATGTTCGTAGCAAGCTGCCTTGTCCTACGCGAGTGCTCCCACGACGTTTGTTTTAGTTTCAGGTTATTTTCCTTAAAGGTCCCGTTTATAAGGTGTGTTATACAAGGGGTGGGGAACATCATGCACTGCACAATGCAAAACAAAAATCAATAGAACCTAAAAAAGAATGCACCGTGCAAACGAAAACAGCCGTAAAGTAAAGAGCTTGTAGAAGAGAAGTACAAGCTCCGAAGTACAAAAGTTATCGTTGGAGTGTACTTTCTGCAGGAGCATCGTGTCACCTTCTCAGCACAGCGAAAAGTCGACGTGCAGGACGACGAATTACGCATTACGACGAAACACGCATTACGGCGTGTCACCGTAATGCGTGTTTCTGGAGACAGCGTAATGCTTCCTCCACGAGCAAGCGCCCTGGTCGACGTCATATGCTGTGGTTGGCGCGATGGCGATATGATGGCCGAAACAAACTTGGAGAACCTACTAAAACAAGGCATTTGTGTAGGCAGAAGTGTCATACAGCTTCGCGGTGGCCCATCGCAATTGCTTGTTGCCAACTTTAGCAACGAGCATCGAGACCTGTTCTATGGCGCCTCGATAGCGTTTGGCAATGAAGTAGCAAGCGTTAACAACTGTTTAACGTCCGAAACAGTTGAGACCACAGACATGGCACTGGGTCATATCGACGTCAATCCCGCGCTGTGAACCGATAACCAGACAGCGCTGCACACGCTCTTGTTCGAATTCAGGTCCCGCTTCGCAAGTTTCTCAAAGGAGCGCGAAACATGCATCACTCGGCGCAGGATCATCACGTACGAGGACGCACGCCTGGTCCACCGGCAGCCTTACCGCGTGTCGACAGAAGAACGCCAAGCCATACGTACGCAAATCCGAGAGATGCTTGACAATGGCGTCAACGAACCATCAAATAGCCCGTGGTTGTCTCCTGTCGTCCTTGTTAAAAAAGTCACAGTTTCACCACAAGGCGAAGCAATGAATGCGATAGCAACAAATTGGAATGTCAAGCGACGAATGGCAAGTAGGTCGAGACGTGCAGCGCGCTGCTCACGCACACATGACGCACTAAAACAACACGCACAGGACGAGAGCGAAATAAAAACATTCACAGCTCGACACCAAACGCACTGCTCAAACAAAAACGACGCACGAAACGTATTCACAGGTACAGACGAGCGCGAACTAACAAGTGTCACAGTTGTTACTTCGCTGTGTTTGAAAAAGCGTGCTCTTTTCGCAAACGGGGGGGACTGCAGCGATCGATGTGACCTTCGCGCGCCCGGTAACTACAACTTTATCGTTCCGGCGAAAGCCCCATTCTCCACCACCGCGAGATAAGCGCGCGCGCGCACGGGCATCTACCCCCCCCCCTTTGGGCAAAGTGCGCGCCGGAGAGCTAGGAGCGCCTGAGAGCGCGCGTCGCGACGAACGGGGCGCCCAGCTAAGCCCCGCCGAGCGCGGCCTTTGCGCCATCTCGCTGGTAATGCTGAAAACACGCTGAAAACTCGCCGTATATAAATAGCTCGCCGTTTGAACGTGGGAGGACGTGCGCTTTCGTGGCTCAGCGGTTAGCGCCGCGCGCTGCAGAGTGAGAGGTCCCTGGTTCGATGCCGCCCGTCGGAAACATTTTTCTGAATTATTTTTCTTTGTGGCTTTCATAAATATATAGATACATATACATATACGGGACATGACGGTGACGCCAACGCCGACGGCGGAAAGCAGCCGAGAGTGTGCATATAATTGCTATCGCATGAAAAGAAAGACTGGACACTACGCTTCTGCTTGGACTGCCGGAAGCTCTACAACGTGACTAAAAAGGACGTGTACCCGTTGCCGCGTATTGCCGACTGCTTAGACAGACTTCGCCGTGCCCGCTGTTTCACTTCGCTCGATCTGAGGAAGACCGCGAGAAAACAGCCTTCGTGACTCCGATCACCAAGTTTCGCCCCTAACTTTATGGTCGACCCTTCAAAGTAGTGACGAACCACCATGCCCTCTGTTGGCTGGCAAGCATGCGTGACCCTTCAGGGCGACTAGCACGGCGGAGTTTGAGGCTGCAGGGGTTTGACGTCACCATCGTTCACAAGTCCGGGAGTAGGCATGAAGTTTATGATTAAATTTTTAAAAAGCCAAGTTTATGATTTTAAATTATTACAGCATATGCATACCAATGCACTACGTGTAGATGGCAGCAGTAACGAAGTCCCATACGATATGAGACTGAAGAGAAGACGGACACTAAAAACAAGGACTAACTACGGTAAACAAACAACCAGCTACCAAGTGCTAACAATTCTAAATAAACAAGAAGGTAATATTGAATTCAATACGACTAGAAATGCATTCAAAAATAATGTAAAGGAAATGTTACTAACACAGGGTTTGAGAGAGTGATTGTTAAAACATAAGTGTATGTGTGTGTATATATGTATGTATGTATATATATATATATATATATATATATATATATATATATATATATATATATATATATATATATATATAGGTATCTGCATATATCAAGTGCTTTCCTTGTGTGTTTTTTTTTCTTTATTGGGTTTTTCTATAGTAATTATGTACATGCTTACGTTCGTACCTTCATCTCTGCATACTGTTGTAATTTATATGTTCAGCGCAGCATCTTACCGTTTTTTATATTACGTTTTTTCTCTTGTTTTTTTTTCTTTCACTTTTTTGTGTTTATTAGTGTATCGCTGCCTATCAGCATTTCTCTTTTTTTTTTCATATGTCATGGTCTGTGCTTTGAAGAAAATAGTAGCACAAAAACTATGCGAACGTAATGGTGTGTAAGTTTTTCTGTTTTCCCGTTGAATTGTATCGCAAATTATTACGATTTTGTAAGTTTTTTTTCGTTCCCTGTCAATGGACTACCATTATATAATGCAATATGGTGTATTAACATGTTTACGGGTGCAGGGGCCCCTGTCAGGCGTTGCTCGCCTTTAGCTCCTGTACCTTTCTTGAAAAAAGTATTCAAGATGAAATAAAGATTCATTCATTCATTCAAGACGCTGACACACTGTCACGCGCACCCCTTCGTCTCGTCAGCCAGGGAGCAGAGGACGACGATGGTTTCCTGGGTGCCATTAGCTCATCGGACTGAGCAGACGGCAGTGAGATGACGCAAAGATGCGACTGATCACCGCTCATCGACCACACCATCTGTCCCGCTCGTTGACGTTGTTCTGCCTGCTAGACGACGAGGTGTATAAGGAGAAAGCCCGTTCGAATGACCATGCTTACCTCCTGCTGGTTCCTCGAGACATGCGAAACGACGTCCTCTTCGCTTGCCATGACGAACCCACGTCTGACTACCTAGGTAGCCTAGGTGGTCAGACGCGGGTTCGTCTAGAACACTTGCCAAATTAAACGAGATGTACTGTTGGCCCGTACTTCCGGCGAGCGTCAAACAGTACTTAAAGGCTGTCGTGGATGCCAGCACCGAAAGCAACCACCAGTTGAACTGGCTGGCTTACGTCTGAATAAGACGACTGAATAAGACGCTCGCAAACATGATCGCAATGTACGCCGACGTACAGCAGAAAACGTGCGACCGGATCTTGCCTCACGTGACCTTCGCATATAACACCGCCGTGCAAGAGACCACGCGATTCACGCCATTTCGGTTTCCCTAGGGCGGCGAAAGTGCAGACAATGCTTGACTCCATGCTACCGTGTCAAGACGCCAACGAGCTCAGAACTAAGGCTGAGGAATTCGCAGAGTGTGCCGAGGAAGCTCGGCAACTCTCGCGATTACACAAAGGCCAGCAGCAGAAAGCAGAGGCATGACGCCACAGCATCCGCCACAGGAAAAGTGTCCTACGACCCCGAAAACCAAGTTTGGGTGCGGACGCCCGTTCGCCGTCGTAACGTCAGTGAAAAGTGACTAAGCCGGTGTTTTGGCACATATAAGGTGCTACGCCGCGTCAGTGACGTGGACTTCGATGTGGTCCCGGACACAACTTTGCAGGCACGGACGAGGACACGACCGAGCACGGACATAGTTCATGTGCACATGAAACCATACGTTGCGCGGTCGTAACTGTTTGTTTTTAATGTTGAGTGCTCTTTGTTTTTGCCGTTCATTTATTTTTGTGACATCGCTTGCTTTTTGAGCGACTTTTTTTGTTTAATTTTTATGTTGTACTTTCCCCGTTATCGGCATTTTCTATTTCCTTTTCATTCTACGCGCCTAAGTCATAGCACCAAGACGGTGAAATTTGTTTTCATTCTCACTATTCTTCTCTGCTCTTTTTTAAGGTGTAGATGCCACCTGCATGTAATGGGTCGACGGCCATGGGCGGCTCTCGCCCTAAGAAGTCCGCACGCTATTTCTCCGCTCAAGAGCCAGCCCCGACGGACGTGCTGTTCAAGGGCCACCAACTCGGTGCTTCATTAAAAGAACCCAGTACTCCTAAAGTATCCTGACAAAGTAACATGTGGGAACGTAACACTGAGAGTTTAGTCACTGCATGCGGACAGTCATCGAGAGCGAGTCCCACTGAGCTTCATCAACACGTATCGACCTATGCTCAGCAACGCTTGATCCCCGATTGCCGCTTTTTGCGACGCTGTTTTTCGCGCGCTCATGTACCGCAGCGCCTCCATGCTTGAAGCTGTAGCCGAGACGTAGAGGCGGCGTCCAGTATGGGTTCGTAGAGGCATATGGTTCGCCGTAGAGACGGCGTCAACTATGAGTTCGTACAGGCGTATGGTTCGTCGTAGAGACGGCGTCCAGTATTGGCGTCCAGTATGGGCGTCCAGTCTCGGCGAACAACGCGGACGGCTTTCTTGTGAACACAAGAGCATGCGCGTTAAGTATTCTCTTCAACCCTGCTCTTTTTTTCGCTTGCCTACTACGAAATTTAGTCAACACACACGAACGTTGAGGTTTTCTCATTGAAATTTGCACGCCTTATGTCCGCCAGCCAGGTCCTCCGACGATTCGCGCTGAACATTCTCGTACACTCTCACTGGCCTTCAGTAACATTTCTTACTCAAAGGAAGTCCATACTAGTGTGGTGCTTCTTCCTGCTGTTGCGCTCGCAACGATTAGAGCAGCCACAACTGCGCATGTATCCATAGTGGAGAAAGAAACTGGCCCGTTGCCGCGGGGCAGCGCCCAAAAAGGTCTAACAGCTGTTCACCAATATGGCCGACTCGCTCCGAGTAGTGACGTCAAGTGACGTACGTGCAACCCATGCATACAGCTACGTGGCTTTGGTCTTCAACTTCTGAAAACGAATGTCGGTTCGCTGCTGTTTATGGTGATGAATTTATTCAACGTGGAAAGAGCCAATCAATCGTGTTCGAGCATTGTGAACCTTGTAAGATGAGCATTTTTTTTCTTGCTTTGCTCGGTAACCATTGTAGGCAGTGACTACGGAGACGGGGCCCGTCAGCGCAGTACTGTCGCAAAATTGACGGGGCCCGTCGCCATAGTGCGATTCTGTGGTGTAATCGTAATAGTGAGGGGGCCCATCATAACAGCGGTGCAACTATAGTGACGGGCCCCGTCAACATAAATCAGTGATTACAGTGACGGGGCCCGTCAGCGTAGTGATAACGTAAAAGTGAGGGGACCCGTCAGCGCAGCAAAATGAGGAGGCCCGTCACCTTAGTGTGACCGGAAAGTTGAGGGAGCCGTTACCGTAAGTTTGTATAGTCATATCAAAGCGAGTCGTCGTGTGGCTTGTGTGGCGTAGTGGATTAGCGCATTGCTCAAAGAGCGGTAGTGTTGCAGGTCGTCTGATCAAATCCGCTCAAACCTATTTTTTTTCTTTTTTTTGTCGTTTTTTTAAAGGGACATGCATCGACATCGACGTTACTGCTGTGAAGGAGTCCTAATTTTTCTTTTTAAAAGGAAATGATGTTGCTGTCTGCGCGGTTCGTAGACAGCCCTACTGTTCGGAATTCGTGGCGCAGTGGGCAATGCATGATGCGTTGTTGCTGTGCGACCTCCGTTCTTTGTTGTCCCACTGAACAAGTAACCCTTTCTTTTTTTTTTCTTTTGCCAATATTGTTTCAAGTAATGTTACTACTTCTTAAAAGATAATCGCGTTGGACAACATTGTACTGTAGAGCGATGGGAGGAAGCGCTAGACAGCGAGAAGCTGGACAATCAGCTGAGTCCAGCTGACTAACGGAGTTCGCCGAGCGGCAGCCCCAGCGGTGCTCCTGGTTCGAGCTCTTCCCTCCGCAAGCTCCGCAGCAATACATTACTACAAATAAATAAGTTTTCACCGCCATCATTAAAGGACGCAGACACTGCCGCGTGGAGCAAATAAAGGCGCCGCCTTCTTTTCATGGTCAGCGGCGGGCGCGCCAGCGCCCATTGCTGTGAGACGAGCAGAACAGCGTTAGAGTATACTAGAATAGTTGTAGTACACAATGAAGCGGCTACGTATGGCCCCAAGCTGGATCCCCAGTGTTACGGGCCAAATAGGCACCGCCATTCACGTATACGATACACTTCGAATGGCAAAAAGCTGACCGGGTAACATATGATACAAGAAGGTAGGCGTACAAGCACGGAGACAAGATGAAAGTCAAGGCAGGACAACGCTACACACAGCTGTCGCCCCGTTATTCATAACTCATACCTGCCAACCCGCGGACCTTTAAATTTGGGAGTTCGACGGAAGCAAAGTGGTAGATGCCCGTATACTGTGCTATGTCAGTGCACATTAAAGAACCCCAGGTGGTCGAAATTTCCGGAGCCCTCCACTACGGCGTCCTTCATAATCATATCGTGGTTTTGGGACGTTAAACTCCACATAATATTATAAATTTGGGAGAATCGTAGTGCGGGAGGCGGGGAGCGGGCGTCGCAAAAGAAAACTGGCGTGCGCTTTTATAGTGTGTTTGGGCTAATGATTCTCGCTGGAGTCTTTAGACCTCAGTGATCATACTGGCACTTGTTGTTTTAGACACAAGCACGCGAAAGTAATTGAGAGGCAAAATGTGCTCTCCCGCGACCGCTATGTCTTTCACAATTTTAGTTTGCTTTTCCGTATGACACTGATGCAGTGTGGCGAATGTAACTTAAGAATCGTTCTGCAAGCGATATAACAAGGTCAGAAAGTTTTAGAACCACTGTTTCTTTCTTTTCTTTTCGCGGAGGTGCCAGGGTTATTTATCGGGAGATTTTGCGGCCGTACTCGCACAATTGGGAGTATTGTTCAAAATTCAGAAGTTTTACTCGTCATCCGTTTCTGCTTTGGGGGGCACAGGTCCGAAATCAGCATTTTGCATTCTTCTTTTCTTCCCTTTTTAATTATACTACTTGAAAGTTGACGTTGCAGGGTACTTCGAACATGCTGTGCAGGTGGTGGGACAACAATTACGTGCGTTGGTTGGTCCAACATTTGGCTTTAGTGTCGCAGCGTGCACGCAGTAGATAAATCTGGGGTGCGACCTTGGTTCGAATTCGGCGTGTGATTCTTCTATTACGTTATTTCAAAGTTAACGTGTCTAGATACTTTTGGTTTGCTGCGCAGCTGCACTATCGTAACTGGGAAGCAGTTACCTGTGGCGTAGTTTTCTACAGTCCAGTAGTTTCGTTTCGGTGGCGCCGTACGTGTGATAACAACGCGCAGTACATCGTTCGGGGGTGCTGTATGACCACGATTCGAACACCGGGTTTAACACCTTTTTTAACACGAAAGTGTTTTATGCCGGGGTCCACCACGGCTCCTCTGACGTATTTCCGTCAGGGATATGACGTTGTAAAATATAAACTAACATATTTTGATCAAAGAAAAAAATAGAAGAAAAAGCTCCGTCGCCGGGCGTCGAACCTACGACCTCTCGCTCCGCAGCACGCGGCGCAAAACTACGCGGCCACGGGAGCGTACGTACCTCAGATTGCTAACGGCAAGCTATTTATATACACCATGTACCGCTGGCCGTCCTCCGAGCTCGTCGACTTCAGCGCGTTTTCGTCATCACTAGCGAGATGGCGCAAAGGTGGCACGGAGTGCGCGCACTGAAGGTCGTCGCGCCTCTCGCTGCGATGAGCTCGCGCCTCCACGGGGCATGGTCGCTCGTCCGCGCGCGCTTATCTCCTGATCGGGGCATTGGGGCGCTTTGTACGTCGTGCTTCCACCGCAAGTTTGCTTTGAAGTTACTGTGGTTAAAGAGTGCACGAAGGTCGCTTCGCTCGCCTCAGCGGCCGCGTTTACGAACGGAGCGCGCTGCTCACACACGAAGTAACCATTGTGGCAGTGGTTCGCGCTCGTCTTGTGTATAGTTGTGCGTTCGTTTCGTGCGTATTTCATTGCGTTAGAGCAGCGCACTTCACGTGTCGAGCTGTGACAGTCCGCGCTCGTCCTGTGTATGCTCATTTCGCGCGTCCTTTCTGCTTGAGGTGCGCGCTGCATGTTTCGAGCTGCTTGCCGTTCTTCGCGTCACATTACAATTTATTGCTGTAGCATTCATTTCCTGGCCCTTGTGGCGAAACAATGCACAATAAACGCTCAACTACTTCTGTGAATACACGTTTCACTTTCGTGTTATATACCGATTCCTTTGACAGAGGGATCAGCTATATTTTTTTAGTATATAACTTCAAAATTAACGCGTCGAGGAACTCCGCGCTGGCTGGGCGGGTGCACTTTTGTGACGGGGCAAGTCACGTGCGGCGGTGAGACAGTCTCATAGTTCCGTTTTGGTGGCTTTAGCATGTACACGCGCGTGCATCATTCGGGGGTGCTGTAG
Source organism: Rhipicephalus appendiculatus (assembly GCA_030522465.1). NCBI lineage: Eukaryota > Metazoa > Arthropoda > Arachnida > Ixodida > Ixodidae > Rhipicephalus > Rhipicephalus appendiculatus. The sequence goes on along the minus strand of JALIZH010001001.1, from coordinate 91,511 downwards.
GTTTTGGGTTCAAATCCCGCGTTTGTCAAAATCTTTTAGGGGCGAAGATCCTTAGGGTGTGGGTCTGTTCCTCCTCTGTAGTTGTCGTAGTAGTAGTAGTAGTGGGTTGGTAGGTAGGTAGGTAGGTAGGGAGGTAGGGAGGTAGGTAGGTAGCCACGTGTAGTGGAATGTACCCACTACACGTGATAGCGATGAAGTATAAGCGCGTTCCAGTATAGTGGAATGTACCCACTACACGTGATAACGATGAAGTATAAGCGCGTTCCAGTGCCTATAGTGGAATGTACTCACTACACCTGATAACGATGACGATGACGCTGATGGCCATGAAGTATAAGCGCGTTCCAGACCACACATTCTCTTTCTGCCATGGATGAAAACGATCGAGCTTCACCCACTCATCATCATTCACTTCGTGGATATGGCGTGATTTTTTTTCTTCGCTGTTCTTTAAGTATGTCACTTCACCCACTACACGTGATAACGATGAAGTATAAGCGCGTTCCAGTATAGTGGAATGTAGTCACTACACCTGATAACGATGACGATGACGCTGATAACCATGAAGTATAAGCGCGTTCCAGACCACACATTCTCTTTCTGCCATGGATGAAAACGATCGAGCTTCGCCAACTCATCATCATTCACTTCGTGGATATGGCGTGATTTTTTTTCTTCTTTGTTCTTTAAGTATGTCACTTCAACATTAAGGTTTCGAGGTACTTCGCGCTTGTGCCATGGAAAATGTTCTGCCGAATGGCCCGTTCGACATAGGAGCGACGTTTTCGTCGTACGAAGATGTACAGGCTGCCATCCACCAATATGAAGAGGAGAATTAAGTGCAGTTTTTGGTTAATTCGTCAAGAACAATTGCAGCGGCGAAGAAAAAAGGGTTAACCAGAGACGTGGACCCAGCCCTCAAGTGTGCCGAAATTGAGTACAGTTGTACCAATGGGGGGTCGGAAATTCACATCAAAATCGACAGGTGAACGTCCGAATCAGAAGTGAGTTTCCTGCCAATTGAGATTTGAAAATACTTCCTTGGTCAGTGACATTTTCTCATTCGCAATTTTCATAATTACAGGACATCAAAGATTGGCTGCAAGGCCAGGATAAAGTTCATCACATCGCAGGACGGCCACGCTTTGCAAGTTAAGGCAATCGAGACAGTTCATAACCACATTGTTAGCAAGGTCAGTGTGTGTCTTTGAACATTTTTTGGATTAATTGCTACAGCATGTGACAGACAATCATAAGTGAGTAATTTTATGCCAAATGTCCCGGCCATTTTGGCGGGACTTTTCGCGGGAATTCGAGCATCTCAAATATGCTCGAATGAAAAAAACTCATCCTGACTTCTTGCATTGAAAACAGTAAATTGCTAGAATACTTCGCTCATAAAATTTTTCGGTCACTTGCGAGCCTTCCGAATTTCGCAGAATGTCCTTTGAGTGACGATTGTAAATAAAGTCCGTTTTGCCGCAAGGGCGAAGCAAATAATGCGATAGCAAGAAATTGGAATGTCATACGAAGAACGACAAGCAGCTCGATACTTGTGGTCTTGTAGCGCGCCGCTGAAGCAAAGACGGACGCTCGACAAGAACGCGCAGGCATACACAGGAAAAGCGTGAACTAACAACTGTCACAGTTGTTACGTCTTAGTGTTTGAGCAACGCGCTGCAAGCGTCGACAATGCAGAACCCGACACTCTTAGATATTTATTAACTCGATAGCGTTAAAGAGCTCGTTTCGCAGAAATTCCGGCGTCGGCGTCGGCGTCGTTGGTTGTGAGCGAAAAATCATCATCTTGTCCGTGACCGAAAAATCGAGAAAGATGCAAATAAAATAAATAATAAAAATTTTCCGGTCCGAGTGAGGATCGAACCCCGGTCGTCTGCGTGGCAAGCAGGTGTTCTACCACACAGCCATGCCTCTGCTTGGATATACTGCGAAAATAACTTCCTCTGCTCGGAAATGCAGTGAAAATAAGTTCCATGCTTCGCAAACGCAAGCGTCCTTTATATAGGCGTCGCAATATAACATGTGATATCCCAGGAATATTGCGTGGTACAAGCGTAAATAGCCATCGGACATCAGAATATGTGACTATCATAACGATTCCATAGTTTAAAGCCAGCCACCCATTACAAACGGCACACACCTATTCCCTTAACACCACGTAGTGGGTGCATAGTAAGTTCGAAAACATTTCCCACATTTGCCGCGTATAATTTCTCCTGGTTTAAACCATACTACCCATTACATAGTATGCACTAAGTTATTGAAGTACGCAGTAGGGGCGGGATATCGCTATCGGGTTCAACTCTTAAAGGCGAAGCTTAAGGGTCCCCCCAATTTTTTTTTCTTTTAAACTGTGGCGGGTGGAGTGACGCCTATGCGTTTCCCGCCACATGGTGGCGTCTGGCGTGGCGTCTGGCCTAAGGTCCCTATATAAAACCTTAGTCTGGCCCAAGCTGTTCCCGGCGTTTTTTTTCTTTCCCCATCACGAGTGGGTACAGAAAGGGGTCACTTATTCGTGCGCGTCTCAGGGGCACTTTTCAAAATAAAAGGAAATGTAGGACCGTTGCGTGACAGAAAACACGCCCAAGCTCCTCTGAGATCTGCGTACCGCCAGCAGTAAACTGTATATAATAGTTTGCCGTTAACATGCCGGCGCAAGCATGGCGCCTGGTATAGTTGTCTTTGGCGGCGCACTGTGAAGCCAAGAATTGCTGCATGGTTCGAATCTCCGGTCGGGTGCTCCAGAATTTTTCAGTGTGCCTTTTTATAGATATGCAACATATACATATCATAGACATGACGGCGACGGCAAAAATGCGCCGATAGTGTCCATATAATTACTATTGCAATAAAAATTCATTCTGAGAACATCGTTTCTTGATTCAATAACAAAGTTTGTTTACATATTAGGAAAAAGCATTGGTGTAAGGCGTTCAACTTTGTAATTTTACTGCACTTTTTCTCCTATATATGCCTCCACAAACATTCCAAAATGTTCTATTTTTGTATTATTTCCCTTGTAATAATACGGTATGTATAAATGTCCCGGTAATCAATGCTGACTCTACGGGAGGTACACTTTTTGTAAAAAGTAATTTCACACCTCTGAAATCATAAAATTTAGAAAATCTTCATTTTGGGCCACACTGCGACGCAATTTACACCATATGGTGCTCTAACTAAAATCAGCGTACTACCCCAATCGAAAGCAAAGAAATAGTTCTTTTTTATATGGCAAATTTCAGCATTACAAGTTTTGTTTGGGGAAGAAAATAATTTTTGAAGTTACCCATTGAGGGCAATGGGAATCTTCAACGAGGAAGCTGTCGTATGAATAAATGAATAAATAAACTTCAAAAATTATTTTCTTCAATAAAACAAAATTTTAATGCTAAAAGTTGCCATATAAGAACTATTTACTCGCTTTCGATTGAGGTACTACATCGATTTTAGTTGGAGCACCATGTGGTGTAAATTGCGTCGTAATGTGGCTGAAAGTGAAGATTTTCTCAATTTCATAATTTTTTTAAATGCGAAGCATTTCTTAGCGAACTTCCGCGACTTTGAGCGTATCTATCTATCTATCTATCTATCTATCTATCTATCTATCTATCTATCTATCTATCTATCTATCTATCTATCTATCTATCTATCTATCTATCTATCTATCTAGCCGCCAACGACTTTGGGCTCTCCTGGCCATATCGTTCATGGGATTTATACCAAATTTGGTATGGCATAACATTACTGTATGACTAACATGAATGACTGGTCATATCATGAAAATCATGACCAACTTGTCATGAAAAGTATGATTTACACGCCATGGCCATAGTGCTCCTGAGGCCGTTTCCTTAATTTCATATATCCAAAAATTGGTACGATGCGACATTTCTTCATGACCAACATAAATGACAGGTGGTAATATGAAAATCATGACCTGCATGTCATGTACAACATGATTTACATGCCAAGCTCATGGCGCGCTGACGGCCGTTTCGCTAGCTCGATACACACCAAATTTGGTATTGCGTGACGTGACTGTATGACGAACATAAATTCCAAGTGATAATATGGAAATCATGACATGTCATATGCAACATGACTTGCATGCCACGCTCATGACGCTCTCGGGGCCGTTTCGCTTGCTTAATATGCACCAAATTTAGTATTGAGGGACGTGACTGTATGACGAGCATAAATGACAAGTGGTAATATGGAAACCATAACATGTCATGGGAAACATGACTTGCATGCTGTGCTCATGGCACTCCCGTGGCCGTTTCGCTAGCTTGATATACACCAAATTTGGTATTGCGTCACGTGACTGTATGACGAACATATATGCCAAGTGATAATATGGAAATCATGACATGTCATGAGTGACATGACTTGCATGCCATGCTCATCACACTCTCGTGGCCGTTTCGCCAGCTTGATATACACGAAAGTCTTAAGGCGAAGGCCTTTAATGTCTCATGCTCACGTCCGTCCGTCCGGTCGTCCGTCCGTTCCACCAGCCGTGCCCTGGCACGGTGCCAAGTGGGCGCCGGGGCGCGCATACGGACGCCGGTTGCGTTGGACTCTACAGCGCTCGCGCTTTGCTTGCGTAGCGTCGCTGGGCCCAGCGTCTCTAATCATGCGAGGAAGGAGACGCGCGCATCACGTTCCATTCTTACCGACCCCGTCTCAGTGGGTACAGGCGTTTCGAGGAACGCACTTTGGAATTTACAAAGTTCCGTCAATTTAAACGCTGGAACGCGGATGGCGTCTGCATGATGCGCAGAATAGGAACGCATGCGAAACGGTGGCAGATTCGTCTCGCGCCTCGGTGCGATTCGAGGTAAGAAATTAAGCGAACATAAGTGGCAGGTGGTAACACGAAAATCTTGTATGCATGGCATCTACAATGCCATTTACATGCCACGCTCGTGGTGCGCTTGCGTCCACTTCGCTAGCTTGATATACGTATTGCGGGACGTGACTGTATGAAGAACACAAATGACAGGTCCTAACATGTAAATAATGACATGCATATTATGTACAGCATGATTTGCTCCCTGCTGGCTGCTTCGCATCATATCGATTCCCACAGTGCGTGGGATCTGCCGGTTTTTTCTCGTCCGATTTCCAAGCTTCAGAGATCTGAAATTACTTTTTACACAAAATGTTCCTCCCATAGAGCCAGCATTGCTTACTGGGACATTTATACATACCGCATTACTCCAAGCAAAAAGAAACAAACATACATCATTTTGGATATATCTGTGGAGGTGTATATGGCAAAAAAAGTGCAGTAATACTAGCGTTGAATGCCTTATGCCAACGCTTTTTCCTAATATGTAAACTAAATTTGTTATTGAATCAAGAAACGATGTTCTCAGAATGAATTTTTAACAAACATCACTCAAAGGACATTCTGCGAAACTCGGCAGGCTCCCACGTGACCAAAGAATTCCTATGAGCGATGTATTTAACAATGTACTGTTATCAATGCAAGAAATGAGTACAATTCTTTTTTCAAATACATTTAAGCTGGTCACCAAAATGGCTGCGACGTCTGGCATGGAATGACCCAACATTAACGAACTTTAATGTAGCACACAAGTGTGATCTGTTTAAAAAACAATTACAGATTGAGCCTCTGTTCCTGCGGCTTTCATTACAGGGATGCTATGAACAACTGCCGCGGCAGCGTAAGCTAACTGGACAGCAACTTATGACACCGAGAAGATCCTTTCTCTTGGAGGAAACAAGAAGTTAATTCAGTCAAACCTGCGGAGCAGTGGCAAGGTTGTGCTACTTCAAGATCTCCGCAATGTGCAGACAGCAGCAGCCGCAAGCATGGGATTACATCATAGTGAATCATTGCAATCCATAGCAGCCATTGCTCAGCAAGTCGGAGGAACCCTTGACATTTTGGCCAATGAAGAGGATAACCAGCTTATCGGGATATTTTAAATGCGAAGCATTTCTTAGCGAACTTGGACGACTTTGAGCATATCTATCTATCTATCTATCTATCTATCTATCTATCTATCTATCTATCTATCTATCTAGCCGCCTACGACTTTGTGCTCTCCTGGCCGTATCGTTAATGCGATTTATACCAGAATTGGTGTGGCATAACACGACTGTATGACATACATGAGTGACTGGTCATATCATGAAAATCATGAAGAACTTGTCATGAAAAGTATGATTTACACACACTGACCATAGTGCTCCTGACGCCGCTCTCAAAACTTGATATATCCAAAATTGGTACGATGAGACATTTCTGCATGACCAACATAAAAGACAGGTAGTAATATGAAAATCATGACATACATGTAATTTACAACATGATTTCCATGCCACGCTCATGGCGCGCTGAAGGCCGTTTCGCTAGCTTGATGTACACTAAATTTGGTATTGTGTGACGAGACTGCATGACGAACATAAGTGACAAGTGATAGTATAGAAATCCTTACATGTCATGTGCAGCATGACCAGCATGCCACGCTCATGGTACTCCCGTGGTCCGTTTCGCTAGCTTGATACACACCAAATTCGGCATTCAGTGACGTGATCGTATGACGAGCATAAATGACAATTAGTATTATGGAAATCATGACGTGTCATGCGCAACATGACTTCCATGCCACGCTCATGACACTCTCGTGGCCGTTTCGCTAGCTTGATATACACAGAGTTTTTAAGGCGAAAGCCTTTAATGTCTCATGCTCACGTCCGTCCGTCCGGTCGTCCATCCCTCCAGCCGTGCCCTGGCACGGTGCCAGCTGAGCGCCGCGGCGTGTAAACGAACGCCGGTCGCGCTAGACTCTACAGCGTTCGCGCTTTGCTTGCGTAGCGTTGCTCTGCCCAGTGTCTCTAATAATGCAAGGAGGGAGACGCGCGCATCACTTTCCATTCTTACCAACCCCGTCTCAGTGGGCACAGGCGTTCGAAGAACACACGTTGGAATTGACAAAGTATCCGCCAATTTAAACGCTGGAATGCAGATGGCGTCTTCACGATGCACAAAGCGCAAGAATACGAACGCATGCAAAATGGAGGCAGATTGGTCACGCGTCTCGCTGCGATTCGAGGTAAAAAATTTAAGCGAACATAAGTGGCAGGTGGTAACATGAAAATCTTGGCATGCATGTCATCTACAATGCCATTTACATGCCACGCTTATGGTACGCTTGCGTCCAGTTTGCTAGGTTTATATTCACTAAAATTTGTATTGCGCGACGTTACTGTATCACGAACACAAATGACAACTCCTACCATGTAAATAATGACACGCATATTATGTACAGCATGATTTGCTCCTTGCTGTCTGCTTCGCATTACATCTAGTCCCACGGTGCGTGAGATCTGCCGGTTTTTTTCAAGATGAGGACATGCGAAGCGAATTTAAAAATTACCCTGAAATAGCCTTCGTTGGTGCTATTCACAAGACAAATGAAGGAAGGTTGCCACTCTACTTTATCTGCGTGGAAGACTCGAATGGCTACGCAGAAGTTGCTGGTTTCTTCCTGTGTGTGTCAGAAGATGACAACACGGTGAGGTCACTTTGTGAAAGTTTTGTTGTGAACTCAGGAAAAGATAACATGCTGAAAACATCAGCACTGATGACAAATAAGGATTTTACCGTGAAAAAGGTTCTTGCAGAAATATTTCCAAACGCAAATTTTTATCTCTGCCTTTTCCATGTTTTGCGATCTTTCAGGAGGCACATAACACCTCAAAAAATGTCTGTTTCACCAGATGTCAGAAATTCAATCTTAGAAAAACTGCAAGCAATGTGCTATGCAAGAACAAATGAACAAAATACAGAGCTGCTGCAGAGCATTGAAGATATGGAAGATCCCAAGGTAATGGAATATTTCCTGAAAAATTGGCACCCCATGAGAGACCAGTGGGTTTCAGGAATGCAAGGGTCACTGACCTTAGGTAGCAGAACTAACAAGAGGGTTGAATGCATCAATAAAAAGTGTTGGGAGTAATTTCTAAATATGAAAGTCTGCCCCGGCTTTTCAGCGACCTGATCGCATTAATGACCAGCTTTCGTATTGAAAGGTACCAGCGCGCTGTGAGTCCTTGTTAAAAGCACCTGCAGTATTGAACCTAACAGAAGATGAGAGCAAGTTCGCACAGCTTCTAACACCGTATTGCTTTAAGAGGGTGCGTTAACAGCTAAAGGCATCTGACAATATATGTCAAATTTCCCCGTCAGTAACATCAACAACTGAAAGCTGCACATGCCCCACTTATATAGCACTCGGAATGCCCTATAGGCGCATGTTTTACATGAGAAAAGCAGGAGGCCTGCTAGCCTTTTCATTGTCTGGCATTGCTGAATGTTGGACAAAGGCCTATTACGCTAAGACCTGTAGAGTGGCAGCATCTCATGATGACACACCTGGGACTAGTGCTGTGTATGATGTGCAGAGCAGTACAAGGCCAAAAATTTTGTCAGAAATTCAAAAATACAATAAGAGCAGCGAAGCATTGCAGCAATTGGCATCAATTATTGCTGAGCAGCCATTGTCTAGATTTGAAGCTTTGATGACAGCTGTAAAGCAGTTTACCACTGCAGTGGAAAATGGGTCTTCAGTTGTTATTCTTGAATGCCCAGACCACGAAGATGCATCAGCATCAGTTACAACATACACCCAGCAAGACCTGCCTGCTGCAGCTCCTTCACATGCAGGTAAGCCATTTGCATGCAACCTCATCTCTTCATCAGATGCTGGACAGTTATACATGCATCCAATTGCCATTAGGTGGAGCCGAATAGGACGACCCACTAGACAGCACTGGAGAGGGCGACCCATGATACAGTTCCGAGGCTTCATTATAAGTGCATTGTCAGCTAAATTGTTTGACACAAAATAAGTAGTTAAAAGGCAGCGTATATAGAGAAAAATACAAAGGCAATAGAAATGAAAAAAAATGGCTGTTTCCATTTTTTTCTGACAATTTTTGTGATTCTCCCTTATCAGCTGTGCTTCTTGTAGTGCAGTTCATTGGTAGCCAACAGAGCATAGGCCTTAAAAACAATCGTTGGTTGTGTGGAGCCTGATTCTTTGGTTATAATTGTGGAAGCCATGGTAAAAAACCGGCAGATCCCACGGGGATAGTCCGTGTTTCCTGAGTCCGTGTCTGTTTTTACAGCGAAAGCTGTATATGGCTAGGAGAAACGAAAAACCACTCGGCATCTGTGTGACGAGGGGTCTCCATTGGCTGTGCTATCAGTTACGTCGTTCTGAGCGTCGTACCCAAGCTCGCGCGCCATTGGCTGGGCCGTGAGTGACGTCGTCCCTCCCGTCGCAGCCGTGGCGCTGAGCACGCGCGCATCAGTTTCGACTGAGAGCTTCCACATGGGTAAGCCACAGATCCTACGAACTCCCGAACAGCGAACAACTTCAGGAGAGCGCCGACAGTGGAAACGTGAGAGAGCTCGTATTCGCCGGGTCGATGCTGCAATCCGGGCACAAAAACAAGCCCGCGAGGCCGAGTGCCGGCAGCAACTGCGTACCGACGATCCGGCAGCTTTCGAAGCCGCGCTAAATCGCGAACGGGAATCCAAGAGCCGGCGGCGGGCGGATCCTGCAAACCACGCCGGCGAGTTAGCTCGCGATGTCACGCTTGCAACAAAGGCACACCCGAACAAGCGGCGTTGTGGAAGGCTTCAGTGCAGCCTCGGGTTGAACCTACTGCTAAACACCGGGACCGCACATTTCAGCTTCGTTGGTTAACCATTTGTACGGAGTGCTTGGGCGGTGATCTTTTCTTTTTTTGTGTGTATGCGCATCAATATTTTTCCCAGTATGAACCAAATCGCCCAGCAGGAAGTTTTATTGCACCGTGGGAATCGATGTAATGCAAAGGAGACAGCAAGGAGCACATCATCCTGTACATAATATGCGTGTCATTATTTACATGTTAGGACTTGTCATTTGTGTTCGTGTTACAGTCGCGTCACGTAATACAAATTTTGGTGTATATAAAGCTAGCAAACTGGACGCAAGCGCACCATAAGCGTGGCATGTAAATGGCATTGTAGGTGACATGCATGCCCCCCTGCCACTTATGTTCGCTTAAATTTTTTACCTCGAATCGCAGCGAGACGCGTGACCAATCTGCCTCCATTTTGCATGCGTTCGTATTCTTGCGCTTTGCGCATCGTGCAGACGCCATCCGCATTCCAGCGTTTAAATTGACGGACACTGTGAATTCCAAAGTGTGTTCTTCGAACACCTGTGCCCACTGAGACGGGGTCGGTCAGAATGGAAATTGATGCGCGCGTCGCCCTCCTTGCATGATTAGAGACGCTGGGCAGAGCGACGCTACGCAAGCAAAGTGCGAACGCTGTAGAGTCTAGCGCGACCGGCGTTCGTTTACATGCCCCGGCGCTCACCTGGCACCGTGCCAGGGCACGGCTGGAGGCACGGATGACCGGCCGGACGGACATGAGCATGAGACATTAAAGGCTTTCGCCTTAAAAACTCTGTGTATATCAAGCTAGCGAAACGGCCACGAGAGTATCACGAGTGTGGCATGTAAGTCATGTTGCACATGACATGTCATGATTTCCACATTACTAATTCTCATTTATATGCTCGTCATACAATCACGTCACTCAATACCGAATTTGGTGCCTATCAAGCTAGCGAAACGGCCCCGATAGTGTCATGAGCGTGGCATGCATGTCATGCTGCTCATGACATGTCGTGATTTCCATATTACCACTTGTCATTTATGCTCGTCATATGGTCACGTCACTCCATACCGAATTTGGTGTATATCAAGCTAGCGAAACGGCCCCTAGCATGTCATGAGCGTGGCATGCAAGTCATGTTCCACATGACATGTCATGACTTCCATATGACAACTTGGCATTTATGTTCGTTATACAGTCACGTCACACAATACCAAAGTTAGTGTACATCAAGCTAGCGAAACGGCCGTCAGCGCGCCATGAGCGTGGCATGTAAATCATGTGGTAAATGACATGTAGGTCATGATTTTCATATTACCACCTGTTGTTTATGTTGGTCATGCAGAAATGTCTCATCGTAGCAATTTTTGGATATATCAAGTTTATAGAACGGCCTCAGGAGCGCTATGGTCAGTTTGTGTAAATCATACTTTTCATGACAAGTTCGTCATGATTTTCATGATATGAGCAGTCACTCATGTTTGTCATACAGTCATGTAATGCCACACCAATTCTGGTATAAATCCCATTAACTATACGGCCAGGAGGTGGAAGGGGTTCCTCCATGGCAGAGCATTGGCAGTGGCGAGAGACAAGCTGAATTTCATCGAATGTCATCGCAAGTGTTGAAAAAAAGCAGAAAATTTACTAGTGTTGTGGCGCATGCCACAACTTGGTCGCGTCGTCTCTCACACTACACTGTTTATAATTTTTTTTACGTGGTCAAGATAAAGAGCATTTGCTGTATTTTTTATGTTGTTACGTAAGATGTTAAGTGAAGGACGAGTTGCTTGCACCGTACATTATTACAGTATATATTTACATCAGCGGTCAGACAGCTGACCGGTTCAGCTCAGAGATCGAGCAGCGATATATCTTCGTTCTCTTCGTCAGGCGCACGCACGCATGTTGCAAATGGCTGGCAATATGCATGCAGCATCATCCCCGGTGGAAGATGCGCCGTCTCCGCGCGTCTAGATGTCAGCAATATGAAGTCATGTTTTGCCAAACAGGACATCGACTTAGTATCCCCAATCGAGGGTACAAGACCCTAAAGGTATTAAACTGGTTTATGGGGGGCAGGACTGATACAGAAACCCTCTATATGGAAACCACATCATGCTGTCTCCGAAAGACCAGCCGCATGATAGGGCTTCCAATATATATATATATATATATATATATATATATATATATATATATATATATATATATATATATATATATAGTGAGGAATCAGACAAGAGACAACGCCCTTGCTACGGGCCGGCTGTTCTTTATCTACCTCTTCTTTTTCTCCTTCGGCCTCTCATGTCCTCGCGCTAGCCGAGCCCGAGCCCCGGCACCGCTCTTGGTCATCACACTCGGCCACGCTGCAAATATAGATGCCTGCGCTCGAAATGTCGCGTCTCCAGCGGGGGTTGTGGTCATCGAACGTTTCACTGGTCTCTAGGTCTGGCTGTGGCTAGAAGCAGTGTGCAGGTTCGGTACATGCGTCTTCTGTCGCAATGCCTCAGGAGGGCGAAACTGGCTGTGTCTCGGCGGTCGGTCTTTACGACGGTGCAACTTGGTTTGGAGATCGGCCAGAGGTGTTTTTGGTAGGCGACACTGGGTGTGACGCAGTGGTCGTCGCACGTCTAGGAGCCGAACCGGAAAATACCTGCGCAGCACAGCATGCGTGTGAGCACAGAGCGACTGCGGGACGTGATCATCATGATGCGACGTGGCTCCCTTCCCACCATCGCTGTTCTTTATTCGGTGGTCACTGTGGTCCTTACTGCGTCGATATGCGTGAACACAATCATTGTTTGATTCCACGCCGACGTCGTTGGAGTTCTTCGACGGAGCCTCGTTGTTTTGGCCGAGGTGGTTACTGTCCGACCTATCGGTGATTTCTATGGTTGCAACGACGGCTTCGTGGATGTCCGCGCGGCGTTGAGGCAGTTCGCCGTGGGCCAGAGGGGGCGTGCTTGTCGTCGTCAGGGCGATCGCACACAGTGTAGCCGGAATTGTCGATGCTGGCTCTTCCTGCCTGGGGCTCATCTATGGAGCTCGCACACTCGGCCATTGACTGCCGCGATGTCCGCAAATGTGGCACTGACTGTGGTAGAGTCTCCCCGCTACCCGCGGGCAGTTCTGGTTGTGGTGGTTGAAGATCCATCCGGTAATTGGATTTCATTTGGTCTTCGGCAATGATATTTCGTTGCGATGCACTTGAGTCGGGTACCGACAAAGAGTCCGGAAGCTCAAGTGGTGGACTGCAGCGCTGAGCTGCAGCCTCGAGATGGAACCCCTCCTGAGCACCATCCTCGGTAGCGGTCAGGTTGGAGTGGGTGGTGGCAGAGAGGTGGGAGAAAGTCCGGCCAAAAGCAGCAATGAGCTTGCAGCTCCACTCCGCCCAGGACTGCTGCCGGACGCCTTCGTATCTATGCCACGCCGCGGCACCATTTCGAATGCGGTCTATGGCCACACTCTACTTCTGCTGCTCCGTCCGCGCATTGCGAGCTGCGAGAGCATTGACGGTCGCCACCCAGTTGTCGGCGTCATCCGCGAAGCCGTGGAACCGGTATCTCGCTTTTAGATAAACTCATTACATTTTGCTCCTTATACATACAAGTTGTCAGCATCAAAAACACAATTCAGAATCCACAACAGATGAGCTTCCGGAACCCCATGTGATCCTTGGTGATTTTCATGCAAATGTTGTCCCATGGGGCGATTCCCGTTGGAATGCGCGAGGTCGCCTTATTGAACAGCTGCTCTTTTCCTCTGGGGGCGTGTATTGGGAATACCGAGAAGACTACGCATTGTAGGCTCCCAAATAAATATCGCTGTCTTTTACACCTTAGCATTTCATCGCCGGTGCGTTTAAACTATTTCAATATGCAATGTTCTTCGAAACCCATATGAAAGGGACCGCTTCCCAATGATTAGGAGTACACGAAATTTAAATGAACTTTTTCTGGATGTGCCTGGGTGGAAAGATGACGCAGCCGATATGGAATGGTACGGAAGTCTTAATCACATAGCGTGGCCCTAGATGACAGCTCTGAGCATAGATAATACAACTTTTATATGTTTTACTCAAGTGAGCCATATAAGTTGCAAAAGTTGTCTTCCTTGGTGAAACGATGCGTGTAGGTAACTTCAGAGGAAGTAGGGCGAAACATCGACACAACAAAGCGATTCTCCTACTGCAGTAAACCTTGAAATCTTCAACCACTTCAAAAACCAGGCATGCTGAATGCTACGACAAGATAGACAAGACAGCTGCACATTGTTCAGATCAAGTATCAATTCCTTGAACTTTTTCAAGACGCAGCCACATGTAGAACCATTTCCTCTAGTGATTCGTAGTATATTCTCTTCAAGCGCATGCTGCCGCAGAAGTCCAATTTTTACCGCGTCGTATTGCTTCACATTTTTAAGGTGTGACCCATGTCACCGTCTCAACTCACAAGACAAGTTTCACAACGCTGTCATGAATTTATCGCAAATTATATAAATTTTAGGCGTTGTTAGGTCACATTTATTCAAACCGCATTACAGCCACCTGGCTCTATTACTGATCACTCTTTAATGCTTGTCGTGGCAGTCTTTGGCCATCGCTGGGCCTGGTATCACTAATGACTTTATGGATGGATCGATGAATGCTATGAGCGTCCCCTTTATAATGGTGCGGTGATATGTCTGCCACCAGGCTCGAAAAAAAAATTAGGGAAAGAAAACCCTCTTTTTATGTTGGCCCAATGCCCCATCTACATTGATCACCAAAATTCAGCAGTTGCCATGCTTTTCTCCATAAATTGCACCAAAATAAATGCCGTAACAGGAAAAAAAATACTTGCCTTCAGTGCATCCAGAAGATCCTGGCGGCAATGCTTGCTCGTACGCAGAAAAAAAAAAACATGCGCACGCTGTAATCCCGCGCGCTCTGCTTACTGCCGCGGTCTCCGCTGCCGCCGGATGGATGGATGGATGCTATGAGCGTCCCCTTTATAACGGGGCGGTGACATGTCTGCCACCAGGCTCGAAAAAAAACTTTCTTTTTATGTTGGCCTAATGCCTTATCTACATTGATTAAATTTATGTTATTATAGCAAAGAAAAATATAAATTCACGGTCCATCTCTCTGCCTCTTAAGGTAGAAGGACCTTATTTTTCCCCATTCTTCATTTTTGTCCTTTATCTATACTTTTCTGCCACCAATACTCTAACCGTCTCTTACTTATTTCTATCGCGGATGTGTTCAGCTTTCCATTGTTGTCCCTAAAACCCAAGGCTTCATGTTGACTCCTGCCCACACGTATACTTGGGTGGATATCGCCACATTCAATCAGTACATGGTCTATCGTTTTTTTAGTTCCCCCCACACATGTACATTGTTGTTCTTCGTTACTGAATCTCGCTTTATAACTATGCGTTGTAAGGCAACCCGACCTTCTTTCAAACAGTAAAGCGCTTCCCCTTGAATTATCATATAATGTTTCCGTCCTTATGTCGTTTATTCCCTTTCGGTAGTAACTGAGAACCGGATTCTTTTCCATCGCTGTCATCCAATAAGTCCTCTCCGCCTCTCTGACTTTTCGCTTAATGCTCCTTGTTGCCATAACGCCCACACTGCTAGCCGTATATTTACTGGTGAGCCTCCCAGTTCTTTTTCTCCACTGCGTGTCAACGCTTTTTCTATACAAATACCTGAAAACCTTCTCTGCCAGCTACTCTCCTTCATTTTGCTCAGCCTCTCTTCATATCTCATTTTGCTCTGAGCTTCCCTCACTTCAATGCCTGTCCACCCCATATCACCCTTTACAGCCTCATTTGTCGTCTTCCCGTGAGCGCCCAACGCGAGGCGTCCCACAGTCCTTTGATTTACATCCATTCCTGATTGCACCTCTGACTTCACGCACACCACTGTGTTCCCAAATGTTAGCCCCGGAACCATCACACCTTTCAACAGCCCTCGAAGCACCTCGTACCTATTGTATCTCCATAACGCTCTGTGCTTCATAATTGCAGCATTCCCGTTTCCCTTTGCTACCGATGCTTTCTCTTGTACCTCCATTTATCTATCCCCCCTCATTTACGAATACTCCGAGGTACTCGTACTCACTTACCCTCGGTATTTCTTGGCCCTTTATTAAGACTACGTGGTCTTCGGGATGATTGAATACCATCAATCCACATTTTGTTGCACTAAATCCTAGTCCTAGAGCCTCGCCTTCCCTTCCGGGTATATCTGCCAGCCGCTGTATATCATCTTGACTGTCCGCAAATAAGACAATATCGTCGGCATAAAATAGACCTGGAAGCTTCTGCTCAACCGTCGCGCCGGCCTGTTTTTGTGATAGATTAAATGCAATGTTGCTACCTTCTAGCGCTTTTTCCATCCTCACCACGAATAACAGCGGGGACAAGGACATCCCTGTCTCAACCCCTTGCTAATTTCAACGCTGTCCTTGCTACTTATTCCTTCCCATTCTACACAAACTGTACTTTCTCGGTATATCTCCCTCAAAATCTGTACACAGTCGTCACGTATGCCCACTTCCTTCAATATATCCCACAAAATTTCCTGATTAACGTTGTCATATACCCCAGTGATGTCTAGATAAGCTACGTATAAGGGCCTGTTTTCTATTTTTGATATTTCTATACACTGAGTAAGAACAAACCGGCTATCGTGTAAGCGCCTGTCGATTCGGAATGCATTCTGAAGTTCTCCCAAAATATCATTTTGGGACCCACGTTTCAATTTTTAATTTTACTGCCTGCATCGCCAACCTGTATAGCACCGATGTAATGGTTAGCGGTCTATACGAGCGAATGTTATCCTTTGCTCCCCCTGCCTTTATAGATTAAGTTCAGTCTACTTTTTCGCCAACTGTCTGGTATTTCCCTCTCCTGTAAGCACTTTTCTACGGCTTTCAGCAGTGCTTCTTGAGTGCTATGTCCTAGTTCGTTAATGAGGCTGACGGGAACCCCATCTAAGCCCGGAGTAGTGCGCTTAGGAATTTTTTCTTCGGCCTTCTTCTAATTGAAATTCTCAAGTACTACATCTTCCTCGGTTGCACTCTTTTGCACACTTTTACTCATCGGGGGAATCCCCCGGGCCACCTTTTTAAACGAATCGGCTGTTACGAAACGTATGTAACCTAGCGCTTCATACCCTTCCCATTGATTTTCCTTCATCTACCATATTGCCACGCGCGTTTCTTTCACTGTATTCGATTTCCGCCCACAAAGACTATCAGTAGTACTCGGCGCAGACCGCGCCGTATTGTTCCAGAAGCTTCTCGCTTGTAGTAGATCGTTCTGTTAAGATTGCACGCAAGACGCTAACACTCAAGATTATTCCAGCGCTTCCGCGACGACTAGTGGTAAGGCTAGAATGTTCGACGCGTGCGTTATAAAAGCCGGCGCGCTCCAACGATGTACAGTTGATCGACGGCCGACGCTCCGTTCGCCGCTATCAGTGCCAGTGCTTATTGCTGTAATCTGACTTTCCGTTTACCGGCCACAAGTTCGGCCTAATAAACAGTTTCATCTGGAACATTACCGACTGCTGCTTGGGTCAACGTCACGACCACGTGACATCTGGTGGAGGTGCTGTTCCTTCATGTTCCGGACGCCCCCGTCAAGCCGTGAACCCAGCCCACAGCGCGGAGAAGACACCGAAGCCCCCGTGCAGCAACGAGCTAGCCGCAGGCTGAAAGGCTTGCAGCCAGAGCACGGACTCCTGCCGGAAAACACCAGGCAAACCAAGACTACGACCTCAACCGCAGCGACGATGACAGCCCCTGTGCAGCCTGCGCCCATCCTGCTCCGGCAGCCGAAGGAGCCGCCAACTTTCCGCGGTTCATCACACGAGGACCCGGAGACCTGGATTGAAAAATACGACCGTGTCGCCGCTTTTAACAACTGGAGCAATGAAGACAAGCTACGGCATGTGTACTTCGCCTTGGAAGACGCGGCTAGGACATGGTTTGAAAACCAAGAGCGCATCCTGACAACATGGGACGTTTTTCGTACCAGGTTCCTGGCCACATTCACGAGCGTCGTCCGCAAGGAGAGGGCCGAGGCTACGCTCGAAACGCGCATCCAGTTTCCGAACGAGAACGTCACATTATTCACGGAAGAAATGACCAAACTCTTCCGCCACGCAGATCCAGCCATGCCCGAAGAAAAGAAAGTTCGCTTCCTCATGCGAGGAGTGAAACAGGAGCTATTTGCAGGACTGATGCGGAATCCACCAAACAGCGTCGAAGAATTCGTCTCGGAAGCGACGACGATTGAGAAGACGCTAGAAATGCGCACCCGACAGTACAATCGTCGCCTGACTCCAGACAGCGCAGCTGTTCAAGCCCTCGGCTCTGAAGATCTGCGCAAAACCATCCGCGCCATCGTGCGAGAGGAGCTCCGGAAGCTCTCTTTTCCACAGCCAGAGGTGACGTCGATTGCTGAGGTAGTACGCGAGGAGATCCAGGAGTCACTTGGCGTTGCTCAGCCAGTACAGCCGCAGCCCCAGGCTATCAGCTACGCTGCTGCGGCCCGCCGTCCCCGCTCCTCCGCCGCGCCCACGCCAAGACGCCACTCCGCCGCAGTTCCGCCGCCAGACACCTCCGCCGCCACCATCGACGTCATACAGCCCGCCAGCTGGCCAGCGATACACGCCGAGGAAGACCGACGTTTGGCGCGCCCCCCGACCACCGCCCACTCTGCTACCATTGCGGAGAAGCTGGTCACACATACCGCCGCTGCCAGTACCGACAGATGGGCCTACGCGGTTTCGCCGTCGACGCGCCTCGTCCACAGCGGGGTGAACGACAGCAAGACATCGCCGACTACCTCGCAGGAGCTCAGTGGACGCCCCGACGACCTTCCCGCTCACCGTCGCCCGGCCGCTACATGTCACCGCACCGCCGGCAGTACACTGGCCCTAACCGGAGCCGGTCACCTAGCCCTTACCCGGGAAACTAAGGGCAGCAACCGATGGAGGTGCGGTTGCTGTACGTCGAACTACCGAAGATCCTCCGCCGACGACGACGACGCGACGAAACCTGCTGAACACGACGCGAAGCAGACAGAGCACTGCCGACGAAACCTCGCGGACCGAGCTAGACCTGACGACTCAACATGATGGAAGCAGCGCAACAAATCGACGCAGCCGTGATCCGACGCCGCGAGCTAACCGCAACGCAAGGCGACGGACTAGCGACCTCGACGTTCTCATCGACGGTCACAACGTCACCGCTCTCGTCGACACTGGTGCCGACTATTCGGTCGTCAGTGGGCCATTCGCCGCCAAGCTGAAGAAAGTAAAGACCGCTTGGAGTGGACCCGAAATTCGGACAGCTGGAGGCCACCTGATAACGCCGATTGGAGTCTGCACGGCGAGAGTCACCGTCAATAACCGGACTTATCCTGCGAGCTTTGTAATCCTACAAAACTGCTCCAGGGATGTGATACTTGGAATGGACTTCCTAAGTGACCACGGCGCCGTCATCGACCTAAGGTCTGAGTCGATAACACTAACCTCAGACAAAGCGCTGCCGCCCGTCGCGACGCCAGCAAATCATGCATTGAATGTGATAGAAGAGGAAGTGACCGTTCCGCCGCTCTCCAGCGTCATTATTTCCGTCGGCACCGAAAACCCTGCGAACCTTGAAGGCGTCATCGAGGGCGATCAGCACCTACTCCTGAACCGTCAAATTTGCGTCGCAAGAGGTATAGCCGAGCTGCGTGACGGTAAAGCAAAGATACTGCTGACAAACTTCAGCCACGAATATAGGCACCTTAACATTGGTACGACGGTCGCCTACATCGAGAAGTTCGTGGACGCCAGCAATGCTTTCGCCCTATCCGATGCTACCGAACCTCCTTCGACGAATCGAGGTCCCGGAATAGATTTCGACGTCAACCCGAGTCTCCCGAAGCACAAGCAAGACCAGCTCAAAAGTCTGCTCTTGCAATTCAAGGACTGCTTCTCGTCGTCGTCAAGAATTCGACAGACCCCAATCGCGAAACACCGCATCATAACAGAGGAAAATGCGAGACCACTCCGCCAGAGCCCGTACCGAGTTTCAACGCGAGAACGCGAGGCCGTAAAGCAACAAGTCGACGAAATGCTACGCGACGACATCATCCAGCCTTCCAAGAGTCCTTGGGCGTCACCCGTGGTGTTAGTGAAGAAGAAGGACGGAACCCTGCGTTTCTGCGTCGATTATCGCCGCCTGAACAAGATCACGAAGAAGGACTTGTATCCTCTCCCACGTATAGACGACGCCCTGGATCGACTCCACAGCGCGCAGTACTTTTCGTCGATGGACCTCAAGACCGGCTATTGGCAAATAGAGGTCGACGAGAGAGACCGAGAGAAGACTGCCTTTATCACACCAGACGGCCTCTTCGAGTTCAAGGTCATGCCCTTCGGTCTTTGCTCGGCACCTGCGTCGTTCCAACGTGTTATGGACACTACTCGCCGGCTTGAAGTGGCAGACCTGCCTTGTGTACTTGGACGACGTCGTTGTATTTTCATCAAACTTCGACGAACATCTCCGGCGCCTTCAGGCTGTACTTCAAGCAATCAAGGCCTCCGGACTCACCCTGAAACCAGAAAAGTGCCGCTTCGCATACGAGGAACTTCTGTTCTTGGGTCACGTCATCAGCAAGTCTGGAGTTCGCCCCGACCCACGGAAAACAGCTGCCATCGCTGCCTTCCCGCCGCCCACCGACAAGAAAGCCGTACGCCGATTTCTCGGCTTGTGCGCCTATTATCGACGCTTCGTCAAGGGATTTTCGCGCATCGCCGAGCCACTAACTCAGCTCACGAAAAACGACGTGGAATTCAAGTGGGAAACGCCGCAGGAGGAAGCATTTCAGGAACTAAAGCGACGCCTGCAAACGTCTCCGTTACTTGCGCATTTCGACGAATACGCCGAAACAGAAGTACACACCGACGCGAGCAGCGTAGGACTCGGCGCCGTCCTTGTGCAGAGGACGGACGGACTGGAAAGGGTTATCAGTTCTGCTAGCCGGTCGCTATCAAAGGCAGAGGCCAACTACTCCACAACAGAAAAGGAGTGCCTTGCCATCATCTGGGCTACATCAAAGTTTCGCCCCTACCTTTACGGCAGGCCCTTCAAAGTTGTGAGTGACCACCACGCCTTGTGTTGGCTAGCTAACTTGAAAGACCCTTCCGGTCGCCTCGCACGGTGGAGCCTGAGACTTCAAGAATTCGACATTACCGTCGTTTACAAGTCCGGAAGAAAACACTCTGACGCCGACTGCCTGTCTCGTGCCCCCCGTCGACCCACCGCCGCTGGACGACCAGGATGATGACGGCTTCCTGGGAACCATAAGTGCCGACGACTTCGCCGAGCGACAGCGCGCCGATCCGGAACTCAAGGGCCTTATGGAATACCTCGAGGGCAAAGCCACTGTGGCTCCAAAGGTATTCAGACGAGGACTGGAGTCTTTTTTCATGCGCAACGGCGTTCTTCTAAAGAAAAACTTCTCGCCACTTCGGGCCGACTCCTCCTCGTAGTACCTTCGGCATTACGTCCAGAAGTTCTGCATGCTTTGCATGACGACCCGACGGCTGGACACCTTGGATTTTCCCGTACGCTGGCAAGGATACAAGAAAAGTACTACTGGCCTCGCCTCACTGCCGAGGTCACCCACTACGTGAGGACTTGTCGAGATTGTCAGCGACGGAAGACACCACCGACTAGGCCAGCTGGACTTCTGCAGCCCATCGAGCCACCTCGCCGGCCGTTCCAGCAAATCGGCATGGACTTACTGGGGCCGTTTCCGACGTTGAATTCCGGAAACAAATGGATCGTCGTAGCTACTGACTACCTCACCCGCTACGCCGAGACAAGGGCCCTCCCCAAGGGCAGTGCCGCCGAGGTAGCAAAGTTCTTCGTCGAGAACATCGTACTGCGTCATGGCGCCCCAGAGGTCCTCATTACCGACAGAGGTACGGCCTTTACTGCGGACCTAACTCAGGCGATCCTGAGGTACAGCCAAACAAGTCACCGCCGGACCACCGCCTACCACCCACAGACCAACGGCCTGACCGAGCGTCTAAATAAGACCATCGCCGACATGCTGGCCATGTACGTCGACGTCGAACACTAAGACGTGGGACGCCATCCTTCCGTACGTGACCTTCGCATACAACACGGCCGTGCAAGAAACGACGCAGATGACGCCATACACGTTGGTCTACGGACGGAGCCCGGCAACGACGCTCGACGCCATGTTACCAAACGTGACCGACGAGGAAAACATCGACGTAACCGCCTACCTACAGCGCGCCGAAGAAGCACGACAGCTCGCCCGCCTGCGGATCAAAAATCAGCAGACGACTGACAGCCGCCGCTACAATCTTCGACGACGGTACGTGGAATACCAGCCCGGCGACCGCGTTTGGGTGTGGACGCCGATACGACGACGTGGACTCAGTGAAAAACTTCTGCGACGATACTTCGGACCATATAGGGTGCTTCGACGTCTCGGCACACTCGATTACGAGGTTGTCCCCAACGGCATTTCGAACTCTCAACGGCGCCGTGCGCGACCTGAAGTCGTCCATGTCATGCGCCTCAAGCCGTTTTACGCGCGGTAGCGAACCTGAGGACTGTAGTTCTTTTTTCTTTCATTGGACTTTCTTGCTTGTGCGTGTTGTTTATTGAACTTTCTTGATTTATTGTCGTTATTTATTGTTGCATGTATTTTTACCATGTGTTCTGTTCTAAGCATCGGGACGATGCCTTTTCAGAGGGGGGCTTTGCCACGCGCGTTTCTTTCACTGTATTCGATTTCCGCCCACAAAGACTATCAGTAGTACTCGGCGCAGACCGCGCCTTATTGTTCCAGAAGCTTCTCGCTTGTAGTAGATCGTTCTGTTAAGATTGCACGCAAGACGCTAACACTCAAGATTATTCCAGCGCTTCCGCGACGACTAGTGATAAGGCTAGAATGTTCGACGCGTGCGTAATAAAAGCCGGCGCGCTCCAACGATGTACAGTTGATCGACGGCCGACGCTCCGTTCGCCGCTATCAGTGCCAGTGCTTATTGCTGTAATCTGACTTTCCGTTTACCGGCCACAAGTTCGGCCTAATAAACAGTTTCATCTGGAACATTACCGACTGCTGCTTGGGTCAAGCGTCACGACCACGTGACAATATGTTGTTCCATTGTGACAGACTTCCTACCTAGCGCTTTTAGGTGGCTCCAAAATATCCTAGGCGCGGCCTTCTTCTTTTCGCGAATCTCTGTCATCCAGCGTTCACTTTCACCTTTAATTTTCGCCTCAACTAATTTCTGCCCAATGGATTTTTGCTCTAAATATATTTCCCATGTTTCGTTGACTTCGTCCTGTGGCCGCTTCTCTTTTTTTTTGCCTGTCTGTGCTCCCGTGATGCCTCACGTCGCTTCTCGATCGCATCCCAGATTTCTTTGTTCCACCAACTTTTTGGCTTTCTCGTTCCTTTCCAACAAATAGTTTTGTTTTTTTCTATTTCTTTCGTGAGTACATGTAGCAGCTCACTATACTTCCACTCTTTGCCTGGTAGTTTGCCTACTTGTTCCTCGACTCTTGCGGCTATATTTGTTATTCGTTTGTCAGTTAAATACGAGCAGCCAAACTTTGATTCTATGTTCTTATTTTCAGTTTTGTATCCCATTTGAACTGTTATGCGTTCATGATCACTACCCAAGCTGTTAACGCCTTCCTCGTCTATTCTCATCTCTCTAAGTTTGTCATAGATTCCTTCTGTCATGAGACAATAATGAATGCTCGATTTCCTGTTGCCGACTTCCCACGTGATCTGTCCCTCACACTTAGGCCCCGCGTTAACTATCTCAAGACTATGTTGCTTGCAGAGATGTAGCAATAACTTGCCATTGGTGTCTGCATATCCGTCAAGGTCATGAACGTGAGCATTCATGTCCCCTAGAAGGATTATTTCCGCATCATGACCAAATTCTTTAATATCGGTGCTTATGCATTTCACTATCTCCAGATTCTTTTCTCTGCAGTTATTCCCCGTCCACAAGTAAGCTGCACCTAGCCACATTTTCTTTCCACCTACTGTGCCCGAAACCCATAGGTGCTCTGAACACGTTTGCTTCACTCTATCCCATTTTGCTCTGCTATGAATTACCATTCCAACACCCCCACCTCTCCTTTCTGATATAATCCTGTTGCATCCTTCCCAAATATAGTTGTCAATATGTGGTGGCTCTTCGAAGTCTCTAAGGTGTGTTTCTGTAACCGCATAAACACCTCTCTGTTCCTTGTTTAACTGTCCCTCAATATCCATTTCGCCTTTTTTCTGCCACCTCGCATGTTAATGTAACTAATTGCAACACGCGCCTTCTCCTTTCTTTTACCTTTTCTCTGATTTTCCGTATAGTACCTGTCAAAGAGTCCCCCAGGTTGTCGTCCTCATTACAAGCTACCCTAGACATCGAAGGGCCCGCGTGCCCCTCAAATAAGCTTCTGCGCGTCCTGGAAGTCGCCAACCCACCTCATATCCAAACCTCTTATCGAAGTGAAATCTGTCACCTTGAAAACCACCCCACCTGTGCACCTCTTTGTTTATTTACACTACCTCGATGCCTTTCTCTCGATTCATCTGCCATATCTCTTTGTTTGCGTCGACAACCGCTCTTTGCAGGTTGCCGTCAAGCACCGGTACATCCGGTATTGTGCATACCACTACCTGCACCTGAGGGGAAATGGCGCGCATGTCATCTACCCCCTTTCGCCAATGTGGTCGCTAGTTCGGCTGATTCTTCATTCAAGACGTCGTTTAGACCTCCCGCGATTATCACGAGGTTACGTCGATTAGCTTTAGTTGCGAGCTTCGCGCTAGCTTGTCTCATCACTGATCCCAGCCTATGTCCCGGGAATGTCCCTATTAAAACTCGTTGGTCGCCTCTCACGCTTCCTTGACTGCTTCTGCGCATCTAACTGAATTCGAGTCCCCGGACATTATTACGTGTTCCGACTTTTCTGCTGGACTGTCCCGCACCTGGTCACTGCCTCGGTTGCTAGAGAGTGTAACGGCTGCTGTTTTGTCTCCTCCCATCCTCAAAACTACTTCGCGGAAGCTGGGTCCTGTGACCCTTGCACCTGTCTTTTCGAAACCTGTTTCCCCCCTTCGCATCTCCCACTATGGCGGTCGATGCCCTCCTGTTCCCGCCGTCACTTGCTTCCTTGTTCACCATGACTGCCTTCGCTAACCTCTCCTCGACTCACTCAAGCCTTTCTCCCATAGCCATCGTTTTTTTCTCGCTCTGTCGCCAACGCATTCTCCAGCTCGGCGATTCATTCCCTGGGATCATTCTGGGCAGCCATCATTATTTCCATTATCGCCTCTAACTCACATTGCTTACACTTGGCGTCAGCTAGTTCTGCCCTCTCATCCGTACAAACCTCTATTTTCCATTCTATTCCCCACCCTGAACACTTTAAGATCTTTTTTGACCATGGCTAGATCCTTCACACTGCGGATTACATACACTCAAAGCCAAAAGGTACCACAAAACTCCGCAAGTATGCTACACTTCAAAGCACTTGTGCACCCTTCAGCTACGTGGTGGCCGAACAAAAAAAAAACACAAGTGACTGTCACACAAGAAACAGTACAAAGTTGTAACCGCAATTAAGCTCCAATCTAATGGCTTATGTACTCATATAGCTAATAAAAGCAAGCTCGAATCATGCAAAAAAAACTTATCTCTCGCTGTCATTCCGGAGCGCACGAAAAACACGTCCGTCCCCTAGCCGAACCATGGATTATTCGCCAGCGCTACCATCAGTAAAGGCTGTGAGTGTCGAACACCGCCACAAGGCGCACGTGAGATCTGATCTTTGCACAACGTGGGAGGTGAGATATAAATAATCGATTGCTATGTAAAGGTACTAAGTGTACCAGAAGCAGGTGCTCACTGTTAAATAAAGAGAGAATGGATCTTTTTTTGCATGGACGAGTTTCCTTGTTTACACAACCATATGTATGCAACAGTGTGATGGAATTCACCAAGTTTTGGGCCCAGTACCACTCAGCAAGGAACTGAGTCGAGTCACGAGTGCACACACAAAAATATATTTACAGAGGAAAGACGGAACTATCCCTTATCGAGTACATGATGTCCTATCTTTAATAACTGTCTCTGAATGAGAATAATCTCGCCGTGTTCGAAGGCTTTTCCGACGCTGACGCTGGTTGCTCGGAGACGGCGCGTCGTCTGGCTCGTTGACGTTCAGAACGTCAGTCGGTCCTCGCCAGGACACACCTCTCTGCCGCAGCAGTAGAAGAACTCGGTAGTTCAGCCGCTCTCGGCCTCCACTTACGTCCCGGCCGCGTACCGGGGTCGTGCCAGCTGCTCGGAACGGCAGCTGCAACAGTGGCCCAAAGCACACGGAACACGATCGCCGCTGTGGACGGCAGCGAGGACAGCGTCACCTCGCCTGATCCCTGGGCCAGTCCCCCAGCCGGAGTGCAGGCCTCGTTCGTCACGGATGCTCAGCGGTCAGGAACAGCAGCCGGAACCCCTGCGCATCGCCTGGTCTCTGGGCCAGTCGCCCAGCCGGAGTGCAGGAACGGTAGAGCGCCTCGAGGGTGTCCCCTAGTTCTCCGGACCGGACGTCCAGCCGAGAACCATCTGTCCTTGACCGCTGTTGTGAACGAACAGACCGAAGAGCCACGACGGTTAGAACCATTTATTCAGATGATTAGAACGTGAATAACATGATGATGATAGGTCTTGTTCTTCTTTTAATTCTTCTTCGTCTTCTCCTTGGTCTTCCTGTTTCAACATCTTCCCGGGGCCTCAAATGTCCGCACTTATAAGCACGCTTCTAGTGAATAAACCAACCTCGTGGGTCTTCGTAGAAACTTATTGTCAGAAGTCTTCAAAACGCAGACTCTTGAGAGTTGGTCTCGGCCTGGGAAAACGTCCTTTACCAAGCATATTTTCCAAAAGGCTCCTGGATTTCTTTCTTCTAGTAAGACGATGTCACGTTTTTTAAGTTTCTCGTGATTATTTCTCGTTGCGGGTTTCAATAATGCACTCCTTATTTCTTTCATATACTCAGAGTTCCATCATTGCCACCATACTTTAGTAACTTCGCGAAGTCTCCACACCTGTTGAAGGTTGTCGTCCCATTCTTCATTTATGTCTGCTGCAATCTTTCGCTTTCCGCCAATCAGATCTGATGGAGTCAAAGGATTGGGCTCGTCAGGTTCCTCGTAAACGTACGTAAGTGGTCGGTTTTTCATGATGCCTTCAACTTCAAAGACTAGGGTATGCATCTCATCGATATGTAGTAAACGCCGACCAATCACTTTTCCCAGAGATGACTTGAGGCTGCGTATTAGCCGTTCATAAAAGCCACCCCACCATGGTGCATTTTCGGGAATGAATTTCCACTTCATATGGTGATTGGCAATGAAACTCCTCGTTGTCTCACTTTGTAGCGCCGTGAGTAGGTTCAATTCTTTAGCTTTCTTGAAAAACCTTCGCGTTGTCACTGTAGATGTCTGAGCATATCCTTCTTCTTGCAGTGAAGCGTCGAAAAGCTTGCAGAAAGCTTTCAGCTGAAGTGTCTTTAGCCGTTTCCAAGTGCACAGCTCTTGTAACTGCGCATGTCAAAATTATTATGTAAACCTTCATTATCTCTCCCTTTGTTTTAGCTGCTTGCAGAGGACCTGTGAAGTCTATTCCAACTATTTCGAAAGGCGCAGTCCTCGTAACTCGGTCGGCATGCAGAGGAGGTACCTCTTGTCGCATTGGTCTGGAATTATACCTTCTGCATATAATACAATGTCTAATGACATATTTTACTTCTTGTCGTCCTCTGATGACCCAAAACTTGGTTCTTAAACGGGCTAGTGTGTCTTGCACTCCAACGTGAAATGTCTCTCCATGCACATGTCGAATCAGTAACCTTGTCAAATAATTTTTCCAGGTAGTACTATCGGATGCTTTTCGTCATATGTCATACTTGTTTCTTGGAGTCGTCCTTAGAGTCTCAGTATGCCTTGTTCGTCTCTGAACACCTCACATTCTCTTACTGTCTCTTGTGCGCCTACATTCTTCAGTTCTTTGATAAGTTCGACATTTTGTTCTTGCCAAATAATACGGATCTCGGCGGCCTCGATCTCTTCAGCTGTTAGTTGACCGTAGACTTTGTCTCGCTGAACATTGCTTTAGAATCGCAATATCCAAGCTGTTACCCTCAACATCTTCAAGTAACTGCCAAACTTTTCAATTTCGATTGCTCGTTCTGCGCCTTGCTCCGCCGTATATTCAACAAGTATTTCAACTTCCCTTGCTTCTTCATTACTACCTGGCTTTTAGTAACCTGGATAGCCTTTGTTCTGTAACAACTCCGGTCCCTTCCACTAAATTGCTGCTGACGAAAGTTGTTCCATAGTGACGCCTCTGGTTAGAAGATCCGCCGGATTTTCATTACTGCTCACGTATCCCCATTGACTCTACCCTGATAAATTTCTTATTCCTTGTAGTCGGTGTTCAACGAATGCTTCACGCCTTCTTTCTTTCCTTATCCAGTTTAACACGATTGTACCATCGGTCCAAAACTTCACCTGGTCAATTTGCTGTTTCAGGTTACTTTTGATGTAACTCCACATTCTCGCAGACAGTGTTGCTTAGAAATTCAAATTTTGCTAGACTGATCGCCTTCATTCGAGCCACTTTACTTTTTGCGAGAATCAGCACTGTCTCTTCGTCTCCGCTCTCGTAAGACAGCAGCTTGTAGGCTGCACTTCCATACGCCGCAGGGCTTGCATCTGAGAAAATGTGCAATTCTGTGTACAAATGCTGTTTCTTATTTGCGACGTACTGCCTCGGTACTTTTATATTCTCGATTGATTTATTTCCTCCAACCAGTTTATCCATATCTTCTCATCTTCATCTGTTAAAGGGTCGTCCCAAGAAATTCCAGTCTTCCAGAGCCTTTGTATAGCTATTTTCGCTCTTACTGTGACAGATGGTAGAAATCCCAATGGATCGAATATCTTTGCACTTTCTTGAAGCACTGCTCGCTTGGTCAGCCTTTCACTGAGTTCTGCTGTCATCCATTTTTTCACAGGATAGCACAAAGTATCATCATCCATGTTCCATGTCATTCCTAGAATGTTCGCTTCACTTGATGATGAAGGAACGGCATCTTTATTCTCCGAAAAATGTTTCCTCATCTCTTCACTGTTTGATGTCCATTTCCTTAGGTTCATTCCGGCTCGGTGAAAAACTTATTTTGCGTCCTTGTGTAAACCTCTCGGTTGATTCTCGTGCGTTTCTCCAAGCATGACATCATCGACGTAAATTGAATTTCGAAGTTTTTCCACCGTTTCGGGAAAGTTTTGCTGTCCTTGGTTCAGGTGATGCTGTATCGTTGCTGCTAGCGAAAAACTGCTTGGTGTTGTGCCAAATGTCACCCTGGTCATCCTCCATGTAACGATGTCCTCTTTAGTCAGGTCGCACTGTTCGTTCTTCCACCACAAAAAACGAAGGGCGTCTCGATCTTCTTCGTGAATGCTGATTTGCAAGAACGCCTTGTCTGCCGTCATTGCAACTGAGTGTTGGCGAAAGTTCATTAGCAGTGCAAGTATGTCTGGATTCAAGTTCTCTCCAGCTTCTAGGTTTTCATTCAGCGAGATTCCTGGTGTCATTGACGACGAAGCGTCAAACGCTATCCTCACTTTCGTTGTCAGTCGATCTTATCTAATGACTGCTTGATGTGCCATGTAGTATGTAACGTGCTCGGATTCATCCGACGTCGCTATCTCGGCCACTCCCGATGTAAGGTATTCTTTCATAGCGCTGTTGTATTTTTCTTTTAGCGCTGAGTCTTTCTGAATTCTTCGAGATACTTGCATCAATCTTCTGATTGCTACTTCCTTGTTGTCTTCCATGTTCACTGTTTCTTTCCATGGTAGTCTTACTTTGTATCTCTCTCCATCCCTCTTTTTGAAATGATGTAAAAAGGTGGTCAACTCTATGCGCCATGTTTTTTGTTTCCGTTATTCCAGTGTTTTCTAGTTCCCAAAGTCTTTCTATGGCATCAGTTATCTCGTCTGTTCTTTCTGTAGCGTGAAGAACCATGACTGACTTTGCCTCTCGTACATAGGATTCTACACTACATGGTCCATGTACAATCCAACCCAGAATGCTTTCTACTAGCATCGTGTGTTCATTTAGTCTTTTCACACGTCCTGTGATCGCCTCCCAGTAGAAATCAGATCCTAGGAGTAAGCTTCTTTCCTGCGTTTTACTTTTTAGGGGCGAAGCTCCTCTCAGTCTAACCTTGTCCTGCGTCCGGCGTAACCGGCAGTATCTCGTGATGATGATGACGATGACGATGATGACCATGAAGATGACGACGTTGACACACAACAGGTGCTTAATGGTTTCGTCCGCCCCGCACGCAATGCACGCAGGGGACGAGGCTCTGCCAAGCCGATGACTCCGGGCCGCAGGCCAGGGAGCAGCCGATGCGTAGACGCAGTAGCAGGGGCCTCTCCCTCCTGTTGAGACCCCGGTCAGGCAGCCGAATCGGTGGTTCCATCCTGGCCACGCGGTCGTCGGGGTGGCAGCGTAGTAGTAGTCGTCTCAATGTGAGCCTCGAAAAGCCGGAGGCGACCACGGCACGGCACACAGAGACGATGGAGTGATGCGCTTCTTTCGCGAGTGCGTCTGCCTGCTCATTGCCCTGAATTGCCACATGAGATGGGACCCAGGGCAGAGAAACATCGACGCCACTGGCAAGGAGGGCATGCAGCTTGCTGACGAGCAGTTGCGTCAGCAAGCTGCATGCCCTCCTTGTGTATATATCCAAGAAATAAAATTTCTTGGATATATACACACAGTGTTTGTCACGTCTTTGATGATGTACTGGACAAAAATTCACGGAAGATTCACAGTTTACCGATGAACCTCCAGAGCTTCGCCCACTCATCATCATTCACTCCGTGGATATGCTGTGATTTTTAGATGTGAAGCATCTTATGGCGAAGCTTAATCCGGTGGTGGTGTGCCGGCGTGACCACCCTTACTGCGCATACGCAAACCTTTCAAAAAAAAATAAAAAAACCTCCTCTCCCCCCTCTCTCTCATCTAGGCATCCCTCCCCGCGGCAACCACACCCTCACTGCGCATGCGCCTCCTCTCCTCTCTCCCCTCCTAAGTTCCCCCCTCTCTCCTCTAGTCATCCCTGCCCGCGGCGTCCATACTCCCCACTGCGCATACGCGTCCCCCCTCTCTCTCCTCTCCTACCCTCCCCCTCTCCCCCCCCACAGGAGAGAAAATGAGGCGCGCGCGCTCCGTCGTTTTCATACCGTGGAACTACCGTGGTGTCCCCAGCGGAGTGTGCAGCTGTCACACCACCTGTCGTGCGCGCCGCTCCGTAGAAGATTCCTAGAGGAAAGGACGGGGGGGGGGGGGGCCGTAGGAGAGGAGAGAAAGGGGCAGGGTACGTGCATGCGCTGTGGGACGTGGGAGCCGCTCCGTAGAGTAGAGGATTTCTAGAGGAGAGAGGGGGAGAGGACGCGCATGCGCTGTGGGACGCCGGAGCCGCTCCGTAGAGTATTCCAAGATAATTCCAAGAGTAGAGGAAGGGGGGTGAGCGTACGAGAGCATAGGGGAGGGGACGCGAATGCGCTGTGGGGGGGGGTGGGGGGACGCGGGGGCCACTCCGTAGAGTAGAGGATTCCTAGAGGAGAGAAAGGGGGTGAGCGTAGGAGAGAGAGGGGACGCGCATGCGTTGTGGTGGTGTGGGAAGGAGGGACGGACTAAGCCCCCTCCAAACACATGCAAGCAAGATGAAGCAATGGGGTCAACCTGGGCGACAGACACCACCTGCCTAGCCATTGCTAAGCAGCCTCTCTGTGCTCTCGGCCATGACTCAAGGAATGGCGTCAACCTGGGCGACAGACACCACCTGCCTAGCCATTACTAAGCATCCTCTCTGGGCTCTCGCCCATGACTCTGATGATTGTAGCAGGGTTGACGGCCTTCATATTACTACAGTGTTCTGGTTCGCATAATTGGTGCTTCCCTACTTCATGAAAGTGGCCGGACACGGGACGCGGGACGGGGGACACGGGACGCACAGAGCCCCGAGCATAATATGCTTCTCATCTAAAACCGACTGCTCGCGCTGCACGACCGTTCACTGGCCACCCCGTATATATGGCAATGGATCTTGACCTCCAAGGTGGTGCCGGTTGGAGATTTCTCCTGTGCATTGTTGAACAATAAAAAGTCACAGCGTGCGCGTTAACTAAAAGCGGACTGCGGGTCTCTGTGTCCAGTTGGAGTCTTCTGTCTCTCATTGCCCATTAGCAGCGATTGGCATGTTCCAGTAGGAAACACCGCTCCATCACTGCGTGCTTTGCGCCTCCCCAGTTTTCTGTCCAGCGCAACGCTGCGATGAGCACCAGCGTGAACGCCACCGCCAATGTAAGCGTTAGCGCCCGCTGCTTCACATCTACACATGCTTCCCTTTAGCGGGAGATGGTGTAATTTTCATCGTTCTCATCTGCGATTTTCATTCTCATCTTCTTCATATAGGACTTTGAATGGTCGTTTGGGCGAGGGAGTCGCGTTCTTGATATCATGTCTACATCAATAGCATCCATTACTAGTGATTCCCCATCTGGATTTTGTTTTAGTGCAACTTCGACAACGTTCATAACACTTTCATTTTCTTTTCCTCCAAATGATCCAACTGTCGGCCTTTCTCTGCGGAGTACCTTGCAACCATTTCTTCGTGACTGACTGGTTTGTATGAACGATCTTTGACTTCCACTGTCGAATAAAATTCTTGCGTACGCTCCTTTACTTTCACCTTCTGTCCATGCTATGGCCGTCTGCAATAGAACACAACGGCGTTCTTCTTGCAGTTTAGAAGATGGCAGCAGGTTGCACGACTCTTTAACAGTCATATCATCGTTTCGTTCTTCCCTTTTTTCATTAGGCTTGCTGCCTTCATTTCCCTTTGTCCTGCACATGGAAGTTGCGTGTCTTGCTTTGCAACGTTTACAAACTATAGTGGCTTTACAAACGGCTTGCGTTGTGATTCGGTCTCGTGCACTTAAGCACCTGTTTTCATCTCGAAGCTTTTTCTTTTTGTCGTCGTATTTTAGTAACATCCTACAGTCTTCAGTGCTGTGATTGGTTAGATTACAGAAGCAACATCGTTTTGTGACGGAGCTCTGAAACGCGGAAGTCTTGCTCGGTAAGTTTGATCTGTTAGTCAATTTTCTGCAAGGTCTGTCTTCATCGTCTTCGAAACTTTCTAGCGACTCTCTGCACCTAACTTGTTCTTGCAAAAATGTCATCAACCCTTTTAGTGTATCTGCACTAGTACCGCTGTTGCTTTCTCCTTCCGAAGTTCCTGTTCGCTCTCGCGTACCTTGCATTCTCTTCTCGTAGAATTGGTATTCAATGAACAATTCTTGTGTTGTGCAACGCTTTAAGATCGGCATAAGCATCGGAGCGTACGAATGCACTGCAACTCCAAGCGCTTCCAGTGCGTTCGTGTGCACCTGCACGGTCTGGCAAAGTTCTCGTAAACCTTTGACATCTTTCGGATTCTTAACTGGTTCTAACTTGATCAATGCAAACGGTTTATATGAATTTCCTTCAAACGCTCTTCATTGCCAAATTCCTCTTTTAAGACCTTCACAGCTGTCTGGTAATTCTTATCGGAGTATTGTAGTCCTTCAATAAGAGCAGCTGCCTTTCCGTCAAGGACAGAGATCAGGTAGTGGAACTTTTGACTGTCTGGTAAATTCTGTCGAAGATGAATCGTGCTTTCAAACTGCGTCCGAAATCTTTGCCATGTCAGCTTGTTGCCGTTAAACCTGAACATATCTAGTTTTGGTAGTATCACATAACAATCAGCAAGCTTATTATCTGACACTGTCGTTTCAGTTCTTGTTACTCCCATGGACGGTTGTCCATCATGCACGGTGACTGTTAACTTCTTGATGCTCGACTCTATTCTTGAAACTGTCGTAATTATCTTCATATCATATTCCACTATTCTCTCAAATTCATCTGCTGCTGTTTCCTCTGTTATAAATGACTCCATTTGCGTATTTGTCGTTTTCAAACTCTCCGTTATGCCCTTGATTTGGCTAAGGCTTATGCTTGAGAGTCTGCGCCTTCTCCGTCATTCATCTTTCTTTCCGCCTCTGTGATGAGATTCGTTATCTGCATCCTCAAAGTTTTCCTCTTCTGCGAAACGATGTTTCGATCCATGGTGAACAAGATGCAGGCTTACATTCACGTTGGAACGAGGACCTCTTCCTTGGGCGGTAGCTCTCGGCTCCACGGCTGCCGCTCCTGGTGGCACGTCTGCTGCCTCGTATTCTTCAGCTGGGACTCTGGCGTCCCGGTCTTGTCAACGAGGGGAAGGTGGTCACGGCACCATGTTGTGAACTAACAGACCGAAGAGCCACGACGGTTAGAACCGTTTATTCAGATGATTAGAACGTGAATAACATGATGATGATAGGTCTTCTTTTTCTTCTAATTCTTCGTCGTCTTCTCCTTTGTCTTCCTGTTTCTACAACCACTGCGCTGCCTCGAACCACCGCACGCACACCGGAGCACGCGTCTCACGCGCACACACTTCGTTTTCCTCTTCATCGTCCCCGCACGGCGACCACTTAAATGTCTTTCACGCCTACGTGTTATGACAAACAGACAGTTAAGACATTTTCAACCACTCGCCCTATGTCGGTGTGTGCTCTAAAGCATTTTATAATGCAGAACCAACTAGATAAAATAAAAAAAATTGTAAAGTTGGTAAGTTCGCCTACGCTAGCGCCTCTTTGGACGTTTTTCTCTAAAAAATATAGCCGCGTTTGATGCTGAATGCTTAACCTAGCTATTAGGAGAAGGTACTTTGAAAACTGGTTGGCTTTCGTGAGGTAAATAGTTATGAAGAACCTGAAGCTACAAAACAATGAAATAGCTGGCGACAGATTTAATAAAGAAAGGTCGTGCGTGTGTCAAGAGTCCCATACACGCTAGGGATCTTGCAGCATCTCAAGGTGGTTGGAGCAAGGTACCTTAGTTTTGTCTTTTTAGGGACGAGGTACCTTTAGACCTATCTTTGTCGTCGACCATCACTGTTCCTTGTTACGATATAGAGAAAATCGTTGCTGTAGTTGAAATATATCTGTGTATCTGCAATTGCGATTACGATTATAAAGTCTCAGATAAAAGTCATATGCAGCACTCGCAACACCCAAAATATCATATCCAAAATGAAATCGAATAAAAATTAAAGGCACCATGTTCCCGCAATCAACAAATCTTGCTATCACAATTCTGAAGGATGTGCACAGTGGGATGTGGAAGGTGTCGTGCCTGACAGTTTGTTTTGAACGAGAAAGCCTGAAGAAATGCTTTCGTAACAGCTTGAGTCGGAGACAACTTGAGATGTACGCGGCATTTCCTCCTCAAAGGTGAAACGTATGTGTATATATCGCATTTCCGATAACGAAACAGTACAAGCACAAACCCTTTATACTAGTTGGCGACTTCAACGTAGAAATTATGCACAGGGACTAGATCATATAGTATATGATGTCTCGATACACCCTACGATTAATTTTATGACTGGACACAACCAAGAACCACCCGAGGAACATGCATACACCTTTTCTTTGCCAGCTTTAGATTAGATCCACTAGGAAAAAAACAATTGGCTCCCCATTTTACATATTACAAAGCAGCAATAATGAAGGGAAAACAGAATCCGGAACCCAAGGCGATATACAAAGACGATTAGAATAGAAGAGCAATAAAAGGCAACCAAGGAAACATATTTGTATATATTGAAAGACGCAGGAAGACCTCTCCAGACAAGGTCAGCAGAAATGTTTATTTGGCAGTGTCTACCTAGGCTCAGAACACCAAAAAGTGGTAAGAGTGGGCATGATGATGATGATGACACCGACCTTTTCACGGACAGTTGAGCCAGCCGCAGGCTGAAAGGACTACCCCCGCAGCACGGACTACTGCCGGACAAGCCGAAAGCTACGGCGACGAAGACGACAGACACGATGACGGTCCCTGCCTCCCCTGCAACGATCGTGATCCAGCCAACGAGAGAGCCACCGACTTTCCATGGATCGCCAAGTGAGGCCCCCGAGACTTGGCTAGAGACGTATGAAGGAGTCCCGGCTTTCAACAACTGGGACTCCGACGAAAAATTGCGCCGCACCTACTTCCACGTAGAAGACGCCGCGAGAACGTGGTTCGAGAACCGAGAATCCACGTTACAAACCTGGGATCTCTTCCGGACGACGTTCCTAAACACGTTCACCAGCGTGTTCCGCAAGGAACGCGCCGCAGCTATGCTAGAGACCCGTGTGGAGCTGCCCAATGAAAGCATCGCCATCAACACGGAGGAGATGAATCGAGTGTTCCGGCACGCCGACCCCGCAATGGCTGAGGAGAAGAAGCTCCGGTTCCTGATGCGAGGTGTCAAGCAAGAGATGTTTGCGGGACTTGTCCGCAACCCACCCAAGACTGTCGGCGAATTTCTTACCGAGGCCACGACAATCGAAAAGGCACTTGAGATGCGGACAAGGCAGTAAAACCGCCACTCTTCAACAACCAACTACGCCGAAGTTCATGCCCTCAGCACCAACGACCTGCGCGAGACCATCCGAGCGATCGTGCGGGAGGAGGTGCGCAAGCTGTTTCTTTCGCCGCAGCCTCAAGTGGACTCGATCGCAGACATTGTCCGCGACAAAGTTCATCAATCGCTCGGCATTCCCGAATCACCGCAGCCTCATCCGGAAGTCATGCCCTACGCTGCTGCAGTCCGCCGTCCCTTGCCCGCTCCGCGACAACGTCAAGACAGCGCATCGCCACAGTTCGGCCGCCAGTTCGGCCGCCACCACCACCAACGCCCTACCGTCCTCCTGTCGGCCAGCGCTATGCGCCGCGCTATGCGCCAAGGAAGACGGCCGCTTGGCGCGCCCCTGACAACCGCCCGCTCTGCCATCACTGCGGGGAGGCCGGCCACACGTACCGCCGCTGCCAGTATCGACAGATGGGGCTCGGCGGATTCGCCATCAACGCGCCGTGTCCGCAGCCAGGCGAACGGCCTCGCGACATCGACGACTACCTCACCGGAACACAGTGGCAAGAACGACGACCTTCCCGCTCGCCGTCGCCCCGCCGTCGCCCCGCCGCTACATGTCACTGCACCGCCGGCAGTACACTGGCCCAAATCGGGGCCGGTCGCCTAGCCCGTATCCGGGAAACTAAAGGCAGCAACCGATGGAGGTGCGGTTGCTGAACGACGAAATGCCGAAGATCCTCCACGGCCGCCGACGACGACAACGCGTCGAGACCTGCGCAACACGACGCGAAACAGACGAAGCCCTGCCGACGAAACCTCGCGACCCGAAGAAAAACTGACGACGCAGCATGGAAGCACCGCAACATTTTGACTCAGCCGTGATCCGACGCCGCGACCCAACCGCAACGCACGACGACGAACCAGCGATGTTGACGTAATATTCGACGGCCACAACGTCACCGCTCTCGTCAACACTGCAGCCGACTATTCCGTCTTCAGTGGGCCTTTCGCGACGAAGCTGAAGAATGTGAAGACTGCTTGGCAAGGCTCCGGAATCCGGACCGCTGGCGGCCATCTAATAACGCCGGCCGGTGTTTGCACAACAACTCACCATCAGTAACCGGACTTATCCCGCCAGCTTTTTAATCATACAGCACTGCTTCAAGGATGTGATGCTTGGGATGGACTTCCTAAGTCAACACGGCGCCGTCATCGACTTAAGGTCTCAGTCAATAACACTAACCTCGGATAAAGCGCCGGCTACCCAGACGACGCCTGGGAACCCTGCACTGAACGTTATAGAAGAGCACGTCACCGTTCCGCCTCTCTCCAGCGTCATTATTTCCGTCGGCACCGAAAAACCTGCAGACTTCGAAGGCGTCATCGAGGGCTATCAGCAACTGTTTGTAAACTGTCAGATTTGAGTCGCAAGAGGCATCTTCGAGTTGCGTGATCGCAAAGCAAAGGTACTGCTGAAAAAATTGGCCGCGTATCGGCGTGCTTCGCTGCAAATGTCGTCGAAAGACGATAGTCTTGTGCCGACCGTACTGCATGAGTACCACAATTTAATACCTGGGCTAGCCGCCGGGCTCGTTTTTCGAACGGTTCCCGGGCACGCTGGAGACGGACGCCGGCGCTTCTCCGCTGAAATTTGGTCGTCGGTCTTTTCTCTGCGTTCTCTGATGATGTCTTGTTGAGTGGATCGTATTTCATCAAGCGGCCATATATGTTTTGCCTTGCCTGAGACAGCGCTTTTCTACGTTGAATCAGCCGCATCTGGCTGGCATTGATAAAACAGAAGAGGACGCCATCTGCAGCGCTAGCGGGGAACATCGGCTTGTGTTGAACTATGCTGCTGCCAGGTGGCCGCACTACAGCGTCAAAGTTAAATCACTGGGCGGAGACTTATTTTTTCTCAGCGGCGCATTTTCAGCGCCGCGTAATAAACACTAGGATCTTTATAATTACATCTCTATAGATTTTGTTTTAAAGGAACACTGTGAATAGTACTAAGGTATTGATGATGTGCCTCAGATATGCGTAATATTTGATTTTTAATTGCCCACGCTCACCCGTATGAACACATGCCCTTCGGTAAAGATTGGAGGTCGTAATGCAGGGGCTTAAACTTTGGCCAGCTAACTGAATCGTGCGACGTGCCGACAAAGAGAGAAACAGACAGACAGAAAGACAGACAGACCAAAATTTCTCCGTTGAGGTATCCCAAGAAAGGCTATCGTCTTTAAAAACTTCAGCCACGATTATAGGCACCTTAACATTGGTACGATGGTCGCCTACATCGAAGAAGTAGTGAAAGCCAGCAACCCTTTCGCCTTCGCCGAGTCTACCGAACCTGCTACGACGCACCAAGATCAACTAGCTTTCGACGTTAACGCGAGCCTTCCGACGAATAAGCAAGAACAGCTCAGATCTCTGCTCCTGCAATAAAAGGACAGTTCTGGGGCGAAGATCCTTAAGCCGTGGGTCGTGCGTCCTCGATGTATGTAGTTGTAGGTAGCCAC
Organism: Rhipicephalus appendiculatus; assembly: GCA_030522465.1. Classification (NCBI taxonomy): domain Eukaryota; kingdom Metazoa; phylum Arthropoda; class Arachnida; order Ixodida; family Ixodidae; genus Rhipicephalus; species Rhipicephalus appendiculatus. The sequence continues at coordinate 52,602 of JALIZH010001001.1, read as the reverse complement.
CTCTCGTTTAGTTCTTGGAACGTCCGCTAGATGGCGGTACTTATATATGATGAATATATGATGAAAAGCTGCGGCGCTCGCTCCATTCAGATATATGGGCGCTGCTGCTTCTCACAATGTTCACTAGATGGCGCTGCGCTGTGACAGTACGTGAATTGATCACTAGATGGCGCTGCGGCGCTCCCTCCATTGCATTCGGTGCATCCGCTGTGCGGCGCGACCGTCTACGGACGTGTTTTTCGTGGGCTCCGGAATGACAGCTCCAGATAAGTTTTTTCTGCATGATTCGAGCTTGCTTTTATTAGTTATATGAGTACATAAGCCACTAGACTGAAGCTTAATTGGGGTTACAACTTTGTACTGTTTCTTGTGTGACAGTCGCCGGGCTTTCTTTTCTTTTTTTTTTTTTCGTCCACCACGTGGCTGAAGGTTACACAGGTGCTTTGAAGCATACTGGCGGGGTTTTGTGATACCTTTTGGCTTTGAGTGCATGTAATCCGAAGTGTGAACGATCTAGCCATGGTCAAAAAGACCGTAAAGTGTTCAGGGTGCGGAATGGGATGGAAAATAGAGGATGACAAGGCAGAACAAGCTGACGCCAAGTGTTAGCAATGTGAGTTGGAGGCGAAAATGGAAATAATGATCGCTGCCCAGAATGAGCTCAAGGTAAAAATCGCCGAGCTGGAGAATGCGTTGGCGACAGAGCGAGAAAAAACGATGGCTATGGGAGAAAGGCTTAAGTCAGCTGAGGAAGGGTTAGCGAAGGCAGTCATGGTGAACAAGGAAGCAAGCGACGGCGGGAACAGGGGGGGGCCTCAACCCCCATAGTGGGAGACGCGAAGGTGGAGACAGGTTTGGGGAAGACAGGTGCAGGGGGCACAGGACCCAGTTTCCGCGAGGTAGTTTTGGGGATGGGAGGGAGAAAAACAGCGGCGGTTGCGCGAGCTGGTGGCCCAGGCAGTGGCCAGGTGCGGGACAGCCCAGAAGAAAAGTCGGAGCACGTGATAATGGCCGGGGACTCGAATTTAGCTAGATGCGCAGAAGCAGTCAAGGAAAGGGTGAGAGGCGACAAACGAGTTTTAATAGGGACGTTCCCGGGACGCAGGCTGGGATCAGTGATGAAACAAGCTAGCGCAGAACTCGCAACTAAAGCTAATGGACGTAACCTCGTGATAATTGCGGGAGGTCTAAACGACGTCTTGAATGGAGAATCAGCCGAACTAGCGACCACATTGGCGAAAGGGGTCGATGACATGCGCGCCATTTCCCCTCAGGTGCAGATAGTGGTATGCACAATACCGGAGGTACCGGTGCGTGACGGCAACCTGCAAAGAGCGGTTGTCGACGCAAACAAAGAGATATGGCAGATGAGTCGAGAGAAAGGCATCGAGGTAGTGAAAATAAACAGAGAGGTGCACAGGTGGGGTGTTTTTCGAAGAGACGGAATACACTTCAATAGGAGGCTTGGTCATGAGGTGGGTTGGCGACTTGCAGGATGCGCAGTAGCTTTTTTGGGGGGGCACGCGGGCCCTTCGGTGTCCATGGTAGCGTGTAATGAGGACAACAACCAGGGGGGACTCTGTGACAGGTAGTATAGCGAAAAAACAGAGAAAAGGTAAAAGAAGGGAGAAGGCGCGTGTCGCAATTGGTTACATTAACATGCAGGGTGGCAGAAAAAAGGCAAAATGGTTAGAGATTGAGGGACAGTTAAACAAGGAACAGATAGGTGTTTATGCGGTTACAGAAACACACCTTAGAGACTTGGAAGAGCCACCACATATTGACAATTATATTTGGGAAGGATGCAACAGGATCATAGCAGAAAGGAGAGGTGGGGGGCGTTGGAATGCTAATCCATAGCAGAGCAATATGGGATAGAATGAAGCAAACGTGTTCAGAGCACCTGTGGGTTTCGGGCACAGTGGGTGGAAAGAAAACGTGGCTAGGTGTAGCTTACTTGTGGACGGGGAATAACTGCAGAGAAAAGAATCTGGAGATAGTGAAATGCATAAGCGCCGATATTAAAGAATTTGGTCATGATGCCGAAATAATCCTTCTAGGGGACATGAATGCTCACATACATGACCTTGACGGATATTTAGACTCCAATGGCAAGTTATTGCTAGATCTCTGCGAGCAACATAGTCTTGAAATAGTTAACGCGGGGCCTAAGTGTGAGGGACAGATCACGTGAGAAGTCGGAAACAGGCAATCGAGCATTGATTATTGTCTCATGACAGAAGGAATCTATGACAAACTTAGACAGATGAGAATAGACGAGGAAGGCATTAACAGCTTGGGTAGTGATCATAAACGCATAACATTACAAATGGGATATAAAACTGAAAATAAGAACCTAGAAGCGAACATTGGCAGCTCGTATTTAAATGAGAAACAAATAACTAATATAGCCGCAAGAGTCGAGGAAGAAGTAGACAAACTGCCAATCAAAGACTGGAAGTATAGTGAGCTGCTACATGTAATCACGAAGGAAATAGAAAAAGAGAAGAAATCTATTTCTTGGAAAGGAAAGAGAAAGCCAGAAAGTTGGTGGAACAAAGAAATCCGGGATGCGATCGAGAAGCGACGTGAGGCATCACGGCAGCACAGACAGGCAAAAAAGGAGAAGCGGCCACAGGATGAAGTCAACCAAGTATGGGAAATATATTTAGAGCAAAAATCCATTGTGCAGAAATTAGTCGAGGCAAAAATTAAAGGCGAAAGTGAACGCTGGATGACAGAGATTCGCGAAAAGAAGGCCGCGCCTAGGATATTTTGGAGCCACCTAAAAGCGCTAGGTAGGAAGTCTGTAACAATGCAACAACATATGGTAGATGAAGAAGGAAATCAATTGGAAGGGTATGAAGCGCTAGGTTACATCCGAAAGGTAACAGCCGATTCGTTTAAAAAGGTCGCCCAGGGGATTCCCCCGGTGAGTAAAAGTATACAGAAGAGTACAACCGAGGAAGATGTAGTACTTGAGAATTTCAATTGGAAAAAGGCCGAAGGAAAAATTCCTAAGCGCACTACTCCGGGCTTAGATGGGGTTCCCATCAGCCTCATTAACAACCTAGAATAGAGCACTAAAGAAGCACTGCTGAAAGCCGTAGAAAAGTGCTTACAGGAGAGGGAAATACCAGACAGTTGGCGAAAAGGTAGAATGAACTTAATCTATAAAGGCAGGGGAGAAAAGGATAACATTCGCTCGTATAGAACGCTAGACATTACATCGGTGCTATACCGGTTGGCGATGCAGGCAGTAAAATTAAAAATAGAAACGTGGGTAGAGCAAAATTATATTTTGGGAGAACTCCAGAATGGATTCCGAATCGACAGGCGGTTAGACGATAACCTGTTTGTTCTTACACAGTGTATAGAAATATCAAAAATAGAAAACAGGCCCTTATACGTAGCTTATCTAGACATCACCGGGGCATATGACAACGTTAATCAGGAAATTTTGTGGGATATATTGAAGGAAGTGGGCATAGGTGACGACTGTATACAGCTTTTGAGGGAAATATACCGAGAAAATACAGTTTGTGTAGAATGGGAAGGAATAAGCAGCAAGGACAGCGTTGACATTAGCAAGGGGCTGAGACAGGGATGTCCTTTGTCCCCGCTGTTATTCATGCTGTACATGGTGAGGATGGAAAAAGCGCTAGAAGGTAGCAACATTGGATTTAATCTGTCACACAAACAGGCAGGCGCGATGGTTGAGCAGAAGCTTCCAGGTCTATTTTATGCTGACGATATTGTCTTATTTGCGGACAGTCAAGATGATATACAGCGGCTGGCAGATATATGCGGAAGGGAGGGCGAGGCTCTAGGACTAGGTTTTAGTGCAACAAAATGTGGATTGATGGTATTCAATGATCACGAAGACCATGCGGTCTTAATACAGGGCCAAGAAATACCGAGGGTAAGCGAGTACAAGTACCTCGGAGTGTGGGTAAATGAGGGGGGATAGATATATGGAGGTACAAGAGAAAGCATCGGTAACAAAGGGAAAGAGGAATGCTGCAATCATGAAGCACAGAGCGTTATGGGGATACAATAGGTACGAGGTACTTCGAGGGCTGTGGAAGGGTGTGATGGTTCCGGGGCTTACATTTGGGAACTCAGTGGTGTGCATGAAGTCAGAGGTGCAATCAGGAATGGATGTAAATCAAAGGACTGTGGGACGCCTCGCGTTGGGCGCTCGCGGGAAGACGACAAATGAGGCTGTAAAGGGTGATATGGGATGGACAGGTTTTGAAGTGACGGAAGCTCAGAGCAAAATTAGATTTGAAGAGAGGCTGAGGAAAATGAAGGAGAGTAGATGAGCAGGGAAGGTTTTCAGGTATTTGTATAGAAAAAGCGTCGACACGCACTGGAGAAAAAGAACTAGGAGGCTCACCAGTGAATATACGGCTAGCAGTGTGGGCGACATGGCAACAAGGAGCATTAAGCGAAAAGTCAGAGAGGCGGAGAGGACTTATTGGATGACAGCGATGGAAAAGAAGCCGGCTCTCAGTGACTACCGAAAGGGAAAAAACGAAATAAGGAGGGAGAGGTTTTATGATAATTCAAGGGGAAGCGCTCTACTGTTTGAGGCAAGGTCGGGTTGCCTTAGAACGCGTAGCTATAAAGCGAGATTCTGTAACGAAGAAGAACAACGTACATGCTGTGGGGGAAATAAGGAAACGATGGAACATGTACTGATTGAATGTGTCGATATCCACCCAGATATACGTGTGGGCACGAGTCTACATGAAGCCTTGGGTTTTAGGGACATCAATGGAAAGCTGAACACGTCCGCGATAGAAATAAGTAAGAGACGGTTACAGTATTGGTGGCAGAAAAGTAGAGATAAAGGACAAAAATGAAGAATGGGGAAAAATAAGGTCATTCTGCCTTAAGAAGCAGAGAGATGGACCGTGAACTTATATTTTTCTTTGCTGTAATAACATAGATTTAATCAATGTAGATAAGGCATCAGGCCAACATAAAAAGAAAGTTTTTTTTCGAGCCTGGTGGCAGACATGTCACCGCCCCGTTATAAAGGGGAAGCTCATAGCATCCATCCATCCATTCCGATGCGTAGGAGACGGATCCGCTGCGTGCTCTAGTGTGATAGGAGACCGCTGGGTGGCGCGGCGCTCTTGGCGCGCTTCCTCTTTCGCTCGGCAGTCAGCGCGCAATGAGCGACGAAGAAGGTGAGCGACGAAGAAGGCACGGAGGCGCCGGAAACGGAGCCCGACGTTCGAGCCCACGAAGCAGAAGCTGCACGGCGATGCCGAGAAGCGGATCCAGAAACTGTGAGAGCCCGAGAAACGGCGAGGAAACGCGCGTACAGGCGGGCAGATCCCGAGGCTGCGCGAGTGCGGGAAGCTGCTGCCAAGCGCACACACTGGTTCTCACGTCTTTCATGATGATGTAATCGGCGAGTTTTCACGGAAGAGTCATGAACCTCCGGAGCTTCGCCCACTCATCATCATTTACCCCGTGGATATGCTGTGATTTTTTTCATCGTCGTCAAGAATTCGGCAAACTCCGGTCGCAAAACATCGCATCATATCAGAAGAAAGTACCAGGCCATTCCGTCAGAGCTCGTACAGAGTTTGGAATCGAGAACGCGAGTCCATAAGGAACCAAGTCGACGAAATTCTACGCGACGATATAATCCAGCCATTCAAGAGTCCCTGGGCGTCTCCCGTGGTGTTGATGAAGAAGGATGGGACGCTACGTTTCTGTGTCGACTACCGTCGTCTGAACAAGAAAACGAAAAACGATGTGTACCCCCCTCCCACGTTTAGACGACGCCCTGGATCGACTCCACAACGCGAAGTACATTTCGTCGATGGACCTCAATACCGTCTACTCGCAAATCGACGTGGACGACAGGGACCGAGAAAAGACAGCTTTCATAACTGCGGACGGCCTCTTCGAGTTCAAGGTCATGCCTTTTGGTCTTTGCTCGGCCCCCGCAACCTTCCCACGCGTTATGGATACCGTACTGCCGGCTTTAAGTGGCAGACTTGCCTTGTGTACTTGGACGACGTCGTTGTGTTTTCCTCGAACTTCGATGAACACCTGTGGCGCCTTGAAGCTGTACTTCAAGCAATCAAGACCTCCGGACTTACCCTGAAGCCTCCAAAGTGCCGCTTCGCCTACGAGGAACTGTTGTTCTTGGGCTACGTGATAAGCAAGTGCAGAGTACGCCCCGACCCTCAGAAGACAGCCGCCATCGCTACGTTCCCGCCACCTGCCCACAAGAAGGCCGTGCATCGATTTCTCGGCCTGTGCGCCTACTACAGGCGGTTCGTCAAAAACTTTGCCCGCATCGCCGAGCCACTCACTAACCTTACCAGGACTGACGTCGAGTTCAAGTGGGAAACGCCCCAGGAGGATGCATTTCAAGAACTAAAACGACGCCTACAAACGCCTCCGTTACTTGCGCATTTCGACGAACACGCCGAAACAGAAGTTCACACCGACGCAAGCAGCGTGGGATTCGGCGCCATCCTTGTGCAGAGGACGGGCGGACTGGAAACGGTCATCAGATATGCTAGGCGGTCGCTATCTAAGGCAGAGGCCAACTATTCCACAAGAGAAAAGGAGTGCCTCGCCATCATCTGGGCTACGTCAAAGTTTCGCCCCTACCTCTATGGCAGGTCCTTCAAAGTTGTGAGTGACCACCACGCCTTGTGTTGGCTAGCTAACATGAAGGACCGTTCAGGTCGTCTCGCAAGATGGAGTCTAAGGCTTCAAGAATTCGACACCACCGTCGTTTACAAGTCCGGCCGAAAACATTCTGACGCCGACTGTTTGTCTCGCGCCCCCCGTCGACCCGCCGCCGCAGGACGACTACGAGGATGACTTCTTGGGAACGATAAACGACTTCGCCGAACGACAGCTAGCCGACCCGGAACTCAGGGGCCTTATAGAGTACCTCGAAGGCAAGACAGCCCTTGTTCCGAAGGCATTCAAGCGTGGACTCGCATCGTTTCTCTTGCGAAACAGCCTTCTCATCAAGAAGAATTTCACGCCGCTTCGAGCCGACTACCTTCTCGTAGTGCCTTCAGCAATGCGTCCAGAAGTCCTCCAGACACTATATGACGACCCGACGGCTGGACACCTCGGACTTCCCCGCACGCTCGCAAGAGTACAGGAAAAGTACTACTGGCAGCGCCTTGCCGCCGACGTCGCCCGCTACGTGAGGACGCGCTGTCAGCGACCGAGGCTGTCAGCGACGGAAGACACCGCCCACAAGACCAGCAGGCTTCCTTCAACCGATCGAGCCTCCTCGGCGACCGTTCGAGCAGATCGGAAGGTACCTCCTGGGTCCGTTCCCAACGTCGACTTGCGGAAATAAATGGATCGTTGTGGCTACCGACTACCTCACCCGCTACGCCGAAACAAAGGCCCTGCCTAAAGGCAGTGCCGCCGAGGTAGCCAAGTTCTTCGTTGAGAACATCGTCCTTCGACACGGCGCCCCAGAGGTTCTCATCACCGACAGATGTACGGCGTTTACGGCTGACATAACTCAGGCGATTTTGGGATACAGCCACACAAGCCACCGCCGGACCACCGCGTACCACCCACAGATCAACGGCCTGACCGAGCGCCTAAATAAGACCATCGCTGACATGCTGGCTATGTAGTACGTCGACGTTGAACACAAGGGACGACATCCTTCCGTACGTGACCTTCGCGTACAACACGGCCGTACAAGAAACGACGCAGATGACGCCACACAAGTTGGTCTACGGACGGAGCCCGGCAACGACGCTCGACGCCATGTTACCAAACGTGACCGACGAGGAAAAAACATCGACGTGACCGCCTACCTACAGCGCGCCGAAGAAGCACGACAGCTTGCCCGCCTGCGGATCAAGAATAAGCAGACGACTGACAGCCGCCGCTACAATTTTCGACGACGCTTCGTGGAATACCAGCCCGGCGACCGCGTTTGGGTGTGGACGCCCATACGACGACGTGGACTTAGTGAAAAACTTCGGCGACGATACTTCTGGCCATACGAGGTGCTGCGACGTCTCGGTGCTCTGGACTACGAGGTCGTCCCGGACGCCATTACGAACTCTCAACATCGCCGTGCGCGACCTGAAGTCGTCCATGTCTTCGCCTCAAGCCGTATTACGCGCGTTAGCGAACCTGACGACTGCACTTATTGCTTTATTATTATACTTTCTTTATTTTTTTTGTTGTGATTTATTGTTGCATGTGTTCATCCCCCCTTGTTCTTTTTGAGCATCGCGACGATGCTTTTTCAGAGGGGGGGGCTTTGCCACGCGCCTTTCTTATTTTCATTTTTGCTGTACTCGGTTTTCGCCTGCAAAGACTGTCTGAATGCTCAGCGCAAACCGCGCCTCGTTGTTCTAGAAGCGACCGCGGTGGTCTATGACGGACTGAAGCGGGCTGACGAGATGGTTCACTGGGGAAGTTGGTCGTAGAACAGTGTATGGGCCAACGTACCGGTGAAGAAATTTATCGCAAAGCTGTGACAATCGCGCCGGTGTCCATAGTAAGACCTTATCGCCGGAATGAAATGCCACGTCACGTCGTTTACTATCGCAGCCATGTTTTCTTTCCTCTTGAGTAGCTTCCGTGTATTTACGAGCAATTTCACAGCAATACGTCTCTCGAACTGCAAAGTCTTCTGGTAGAGAAGTACTCCACGGAGCATGAGCAAAAACGAATGCCATGTCGAAGACGGAGCAGGCAAATCGTCCATACGCGAGGAAAAAAGGGCTGTAGCCAGTAGATCGTTGTATCGCAGTATTGTAGGCGAAGGTGACAAATGCTAAAATGTTATCCCAGTTTTTCTGGGCAGGATGTAAGTACATGGATATGTCAGAGAGCGTTGTCCGCCGGTGTCCATAGTAAGACCTTATCGCCGGAATGAAATGCCACGTCACGTCGTTTACTATCGCAGCCATGTTTTCTTTCCTCTTGAGTAGCTTCCGTGTATTTACGAGCAATTTCACAGCAATACGTCACTCGAACTGCAAAGTCTTCTGGTAGAGAAGTACTCCACGGAGCATGAGCAAAAACGAATGCCATGTCGAAGACGGAGCAGGCAAATCGTCCATACGCGAGGAAAAAAGGGCTGTAGCCAGTAGATCGTTGTATCGCAGTATTGTAGGCGAAGGTGACAAATGCTAAAATGTTATCCCAGTTTTTCTGGGCAGGATGTAAGTACATGGATATGTCAGAGAGCGTTGTCCGCCGGTGTCCATAGTAAGACCTTATCGCCGGAATGAAATGCCACGTCACGTCGTTTACTATCGCAGCCATGTTTTCTTTCCTCTTGAGTAGCTTCCGTGTATTTACGAGCAATTTCACAGCAATACGTCTCTCGAACTGCAAAGTCTTCTGGTAGAGAAGTACTCCACGGAGCATGAGCAAAAACGAATGCCATGTCGAAGACGGAGCAGGCAAATCGTCCATACGCGAGGAAAAAAGGGCTGTAGCCAGTAGATCGTTGTATCGCAGTATTGTAGGCGAAGGTGACAAATGCTAAAATGTTATCCCAGTTTTTCTGGGCAGGATGTAAGTACATGGATATGTCAGAGAGCGTTGTCCGCCGGTGTCCATAGTAAGACCTTATCGCCGGAATGAAATGCCACGTCACGTCGTTTACTATCGCAGCCATGTTTTCTTTCCTCTTGAGTAGCTTCCGTGTATTTACGAGCAATTTCACAGCAATACGTCACTCGAACTGCAAAGTCTTCTGGTAGAGAAGTACTCCACGGAGCATGGAGCAAAAACGAATGCCATGTCGAAGACGGAGCAGGCAAATCGTCCATACGCGAGGAAAAAAGGGCTGTAGCCAGTAGATCGTTGTATCGCAGTATTGTAGGCGAAGGTGACAAATGCTAAAATGTTATCCCAGTTTTTCTGGGCAGGATGTAAGTACATGGATATGTCAGAGAGCGTTGTCCGCCGGTGTCCATAGTAAGACCTTATCGCCGGAATGAAATGCCACGTCACGTCGTTTACTATCGCAGCCATGTTTTCTTTCCTCTTGAGTAGCTTCCGTGTATTTACGAGCAATTTCACAGCAATACGTCTCTCGAACTGCAAAGTCTTCTGGTAGAGAAGTACTCCACGGAGCATGAGCAAAAACGAATGCCATGTCGAAGACGGAGCAGGCAAATCGTCCATACGCGAGGAAAAAAGGGCTGTAGCCAGTAGATCGTTGTATCGCAGTATTGTAGGCGAAGGTGACAAATGCTAAAATGTTATCCCAGTTTTTCTGGGCAGGATGTAAGTACATGGATATGTCAGAGAGCGTTGTCCGCCGGTGTCCATAGTAAGACCTTATCGCCGGAATGAAATGCCACGTCACGTCGTTTACTATCGCAGCCATGTTTTCTTTCCTCTTGAGTAGCTTCCGTGTATTTACGAGCAATTTCACAGCAATACGTCACTCGAACTGCAAAGTCTTCTGGTAGAGAAGTACTCCACGGAGCAGGAGCAAAAACGAATGCCATGTCGAAGACGGAGCAGGCAAATCGTCCATACGCGAGGAAAAAAGGGCTGTAGCCAGTAGATCGTTGTATCGCAGTATTGTAGGCGAAGGTGACAAATGCTAAAATGTTATCCCAGTTTTTCTGGGCAGGATGTAAGTACATGGATATGTCAGAGAGCGTTCGGTTGAAGCGCTCAGTAAGGCCGTTCGTCTTCGAGTGGTATGTAGAAGTTCAAGTTCAAGTTTATTAAAAGAATCGCAGAATACAATACATATACAGGGTGTCCCAGCTATCACGCAGCGCGATTTAAAAAAAGAGGTACGGCGTTACGCGAAGCAGACCTAGTGCATATTGTTCCCAGTATACTGTAGTAGCCGCTACTAATTTTTTCGTTAATGAGAATTAATTAATTAGTCATAATTAAAATTGTAACTCCAAAAATACTCACCTAATTATCAAAGTGTCAATGAGGCAAATGTGGGCATGTTGAAATGACATCTATCTGTGCTACTTTCAACAACGTACTAATTGCGTGCTAATTTTTTTTCTTTTGGATTCGATTGTTGCTTCATGCATGTCCTCCGAGATTGTGCACCGGCGCGCGACCTCGGAGGCCATCCAGGCAGTCGGCGTCGGAGTGTTTCCTTCCGGACTTATACACGACGGTAATGTCGAATTCTTGAAGTCTTAGGCTCCACCATGCGAGACGACCTGAAGGGTCCTTCAAGTTAGCTAGCCAACACAGGGCGTGGTGGTCACTCACAACTTTGAAAGATCTGCCGTAGAGGTAGGGGCGAAATTTTGACGTAGCCCAGATGATGGCAAGACACTCCTTTTCTGTTGCGGAATAGTTGGCTTCTGCCCTGGATAGAGACCGGCTAGCATAACTGATAACCCTTTCAAGTCCGTCAGTCCTCTGCACTAGGACGGCTCCGAGCCCCACACTGCTGGCGTCGGTGCGGATTTCCGTGTCTGCGTATTCGTCGAAGTGCGCAAGTATCGGCGGCGTCTGCAAGCGTCGTTTGAGTTCTTGAAATGCTTCTACTTGTGCCGTTTCCCACTTAAAGTCCACGTCGGTTTTAGTGAGATGGGTTAGCGGCGCGGCGATACGTGAAAAGTCCTTGACGAAGCGTCTGTAGTAGGCGCACAAGCCGAGAAATCGGCGCACGGCTTTCTTGTCGGTGGGTGGCAGCAAAGTGGCGATAGCAGCTGTTTTCTGTGGGTCTGGGCGCACTCCAGTCTTGCTGATCACGTGACCCAAAAACAGAAGCTCCTCGTACGCGAAGCGGCACTTTTCTGGCTTCAGGGTCAGCCCGGAGTTCTTGATTGCTTCAAGTACGGGTTGGAGGCGCTGGAGGTGTTCGTCGAATTTCGAGGAAAACACAACGACGTCGTCCAAGTAAACAAGGCAAGTTTGCCACTTCAAGCCCGCCAATACTGTATCCATGACACGTTGGAAAGTTGCAGGTGCCGAGCAAAGGCCGTCTGGTGTTATAAAGGCAGTTTTCTCTCGGTCCCTCTCGTCGACTTCGATTTGCCATTAGCCGGTTTTGAGGTCCATCGACGAAAAATACTTCACGTTGTGGAGTCGGTCCAGGGCGTCGTCTATCCGGGGAGAGGATACACGTCCTTCTTCGTGATTTTGTTCAGGCGGCGATAGTCGATGCAGAAGCGTAGGGTTCCGTCCTTCTTCTTCACTAAAACCACGGGTGACGCCCACGGACTCTTGGACGGCTGAATGATGTCACGCGCGTTTCTTATTTCCATTCTTATTGTACTCGGTTTTCGCCCACAAAGACTATCCGCATGCCCAGCGCAAACCGCGGCTGATTGTTCTAGAAGTTTCACGATTATTGTACATCGTTGTGTTAAGATTGCGCGCAAGACGCGAACACTCTAGCTTATTCCAGAGCTTGCACGACGACCAGTGATATGGCTAGAATGTTCGACGCGTGATGTATAAAAGCCGGTGCGTTCCAGCGATCATCAGATTATCGACGGCCGACGCTGTTCGCCGCTCTCAGTGCAGCGTGTATTGCTGTAGTCTGACCTTCAGTTTCCCGGCCACCAGTTCGGTCAAAATAAAGAGTTTTTTCTTTAACTCGCCGACTGTTGCCTTCGTCGACGTCACGACCACGTGACATCTGGTTTGCGCTGGGCATGCGGACAGTCTTTGTGGGCGAAAACCGAGTACAACAAGAATGGAAATAAGAAACGCACGTGGCAATACTGTTCATTGCGACGGCAATAACGAGATATGCGTCCACGTAAACCCCACTAAAAACAGACGGGACGGAATGAACGCCACCCAGGAATCGAGGGCGAAACAGGTGCTCTGCCTCCCACAGGAGCCAAATGGGCACAGGCAATGACAGTACGCCCAGACGTGACGGCATCAGGTGGTATTGCGGCAATATCGGCGTATGTGAGCATCGAACGTGTTGTGTGAGCAACCGATGCTGCCGGTGCCGTCATGGCTGCCATATCAGCGTATGTAGGCAGCGGGCATGCTGGTGGAGCGATAGATACTTTTGGTGTCGTCATGGCTGTCAGCTCCTGCTTGACAAGGTTGCGCAGGTCGAACGGTGGCACTGGGATTGAGGCGGCAGAGAATACGCTCTCTTCCTGCTGTTGAAGTTCTTCGTGGATGATGGTGCGGATGAGCGCTGGTAAATCTGAGGGAGGAGTAAGGCGAGGATCGCTCTGCTGCTGAAGATGAAGTGACTGCAGCTCGTCTAGGCGCTGGCATGTCGAGGTAATGTCTTCAACTTTGGTAGGGTTGTGAACAGCCATGGCGTTGAATGCGAGCGTGCCTATTCCTTTGAGGATATGGCGAACGCGCTGGGCTTCCGTCATTTCACTGTTCGCACGACGGCAGAGGGCCAAGACATTCTCGATTTACGAAACGTACGACTTGTGCGCGAGTTGAACACGCGCAGCCAGCTTTCGCTTCCCGATCTCGGAACGGTTGGATGAACTTGCGAAGATTTGTCGCAGCTTGGTGGTAAAAGCGGACCAATCGACGAAGTCAGTTTGCTGATTAAAATACCAGGTTTTCGCAATACCAGTGAGGTTAAAGGGTACGTAAGTCAATTTCTCGGCTTCAGTCCACCTATTGACTGAACTCACGTGGTTGAAAAGGTCGAGCCAGTCCTCGACGTCGTCTTTGCGGAGGCCCGCGAACATGGCTGGTTCGCGCTGAGGGCTTGTGACAGTGTACGAAGGGAGGGCAGCCGGTGGCATCGGTGCTGTTGCGTTAGGGCTAGCTGTTTGGTCGGATGGCTGAATAGCTGCAGGGGTGGCCAGAAGCAAGCGGCGACCGGATGGTAGCTCTAGGTAGAACACAAATGAAGGAGGACGTCGGGACCTTGACGAACCTCCACTACTCTGGAAGACGCAGGAAGACCTCACCAGACAAGGTCAGCAGAACAATTTACCTGGCAGTGTCTGCCTCGGCTCAGAACAGCAAAAAAGAGGAAAGAGTCGCGATGATGATATCTACACTTGAGAACGATGAAGTGCTTGAAATGTGCTTACAATATGTACACTTTATGTCATTGAATTTATATTCGAATTGGCAACGCGCAGTTCATCTTTGGTGACATACCGGTACGATGCCCAGGACTTCGCCACTCGTGATGATTCATATTACTGGAGATTGGCTGATTTTGTGTGCTTAAAATAAGCTGGGCAACGTTTTTGGCTCTCCTGATATGAACATGGCCGCATAGATCAGCGAGATTGCGTCAGAAATCATCCGGACAAGCTCGTGCAGTGTAATGAGCGAGTGTTGCAGGAAATTTATCTGTCTTGTGGAAAGCGGTACGTGTACGTTACCTTGCAACTTGATCTCAGCCTTCTTTGTTAGGAAGTTTAGCTTTTGCCTGCATCTTTGGAACTGTTGCCATCATTAGTGTGGGGCTCACGCTAATATTTTAAACGTATATGCTGCCACGAGCGCCTATATCTTAGTTTTCTCAACTATCGAACACTTCATCGTTATTTTGTGCCTTATTATATTCGCGAGTTACTGGCCTCGGCACGACCGGATCGGCACTTCTATTGTGACCGATTCTTACTGTCTTTACAGTCTTCAGCCGTTATATTACAGCTCGGGTGTAGCTGTGTTTTGTTGAACTGGTACTATCAAACGTTTCCCGTACGACGACGTTTGTGTAGCACAGCCAGGAACCTACGCCATCACTACCGGTTTCACTCTTGAGATCTACCGAGAATCATGCACAAATAACAGGACTATGGGTGGTGCGATTATTAATTTTGCAACGGGGTTTATTCGATGACGTCGGGTAGCAGGCAGCAAGCCGGCACAGCGAAAGCAGTCAACAGTCAAGCAGGCTCGGCCCCCACAGCTCATGCTCAGCACCAGCGCTCGCGCGTGGCACCAATCAAGCATCCCAGTGGCGGATGCTTTCCTCCTTCACCACTACAATATACTGTCTTTGCTTTCACTGCTTGGCCCAAGCTTGCATACCGAGTGCGCTGCAGTACCACGCTCACTGCCACCGTTTTTAGAACCTCAACCACGTGAAGAAACGGACAGATCACGCCAGTTATTGACCCATTAAGGCCCAGAGTACTTTACAAAGTATACTTCCTTTTTCGGGAATAAAAAAATACGCAACACAATATTCTGGTCTGGCTTATTGGAATTTCGGACGCCATTGGGTGCAGCAAGATAATACTAACATGGCGTATTCACTTGGTTATATGTTTTTCTGCTCTATGAGGTGTTAAAGTTTAGCAATACGAGGGCCCGTCAGACGCACGTGGTCAGTACTGCTTTTTTAAAATTTTTTTTCAGGTTTTACAATTCATATGCTGAAAAAAATGGATTATTTGTGTTTCAGCACGAACAAAATAATCCATGAACGGCGCGACAAGTGCATAGAGTGCATAATTTTGCTCTGAGGTGTAATCAAATGTGGGTGTACTTTGTATAGTACAATGCGACTTCGTGGGAGCACGCATGTGCCAATTCTTGCGCGTTGCCTCAGAGATTGAACCAGCTATTTTCATTGGAAGAATGCCGTTTTTTTCGGTTATCTGAGACTCACGAGGCTGCGACACTTGCCGCTGTGAATATACAATAGCGCGTTGATGTTTTCATTGTCACTTGGGACCCTAACATGGAAACTTAGGGTAACAATGGTACGAATGGATGCTCTCTGTCAACAACAAAAAACACGGAACGAAAGAAGCGTGGTGAATATAGTTGCTGTTTTGATCCAGGAAACAATTTCGTTTCGTAAAGGCCAAAGGCAAAAGCGTACTTGCTATGCTGACGAACGACAACACTGTAGTTTCTATGCTTGGTAACCAGGTGGTCATCCACTGAAAAGAAAAAAAAATACGTAGTGCCATTGCCAACCCTCTTTAGTAGCTGTAACAATGGCATGGATGACGTTGAGTTCTACCATCATCCCAGAGGAAAAGTGGTACCAGTCCCTATTTAGCCAAATGATACAAATGGCCTCGGACAACGCATAGAGGGTCTGCTACTGCACTAGACGTTTTAGCAGATCCTCTACGCGCTCGACTATTGTTCTTTAGTCTCATGATAGCAAGACACTCGCTGGGCCTTGTTGTACTCAACGAAGTATCAAAAGTTTTCTAGCGTCCGCTGTCCTTGCGATTCCACTTTATCCATACGGACATTTTCACAAGAAGCTTGGAGAACCATTCAGGAATGCCACTGTACATTGAAATGGTGTTGCAAGAAGCGTGACGTTACGCTTTCCATATATCGCTGGTGCTTCAATAAGTTGCATGGGCCAAGATAACATTGTAGTCGTTTTGCATGGGCCCAGCGTACTCTCCATTCTTGTATCACACCAGCTTTCCAATTGCTATATCGAGGGCCCAGTGCACTTTATAAAGTACAGTATCCTAACTTCTGCGAAAATTCATGAAACTATGAAAATCGGCAGGTGTTGTTTTCTACTGCATCTAATTAAACGTGCAAAATCTCAAAAAAATCCAACCAGTACTTCTTGCGTGGGCCTTAATGGGTTAATAGGACTTATGCAAAGTGTTGATCTCGATGAGACGTAGCAGAGATCCTGCTTTCCAGCAGGACAGATGGCCATCCTGCCTTTAAGGGAAATGTTTTGGCTTCGTTCCTGTTGACCCGTACTATCTTTGATCACTGTGCTTAAAACTGAGTATAACATCACCAGGGCTACGCTCAATGTACTGTACACATTGGCTTTTTAGAACACACATTCTAGTTAATCATCTTTTTGTATCTTGCAACGTTTACTGGTGTATTTCCACTCTTTATCATTGATGATGGCAACAAATAAGCTACATGCCGTTTGGCACGGCTCAAAAGAATTAGGCAGCAGGAAGGATAATTGCAAGTTTTGTTAAATTTCAGGCAATCGCCAACGACAAAATCGGCTATCGGATAAACCTTGGACATAGAACGAAAAGTAAGTGTTGCTGCCAGTTCATCTCTTTACATGGCCAAACTTCTGGTGCTAGTATGGGTGCTTGCAATGTGGTGAGCTGTTGGTACACAGGTGATCGCACGGTATCATTTACGTACACACAGCTCACCATTCCCAGTTCGCCAGTGTCTCAATGGAATTACACTCTTTATCATGTAATGTCAACAATATCAATGTCTGTCACTCGCTGGTGTCACTAGTGAACGTTAATGTGTGCTCATTTGCTCAGGACTGAGCTAACGAAGTCAATCACTCTTGTGCGAATACTTATAATTCCATTTGAACTGTTCATTACGACAGACCTCACTGGATTGCTGGTCCCTTACATGTATATTTTAACCTATATCTATATGATATGCACCAAAAGGTTACATGACGTCGCTTATTGAGTATTTGTGGCGTTGCTCGCGGTTACATGCACTTTTGATCAATCTGTGGCTGCACGTGGCCCAGGCACCGCGAAAAAGAAGCATACGCTGCTGTTTGGTGATGTTGCCTCGGAGCATAAATTGCCGGACTCCGAACTTGCTCAGTAGCCAAAAAATCTACCTAAAAGGAAGAACCGGCCACCTGGAAATGGTGCATAATTACGCGTCAGCAAAGACCCTACGGTGACACCCCCTCAACTTTAGCCATTTTACGAAACTTACAAGTGCGGCGAGTTGGGCGGGTTGGTAAAGATTCATAACTTCGGACATTCAGCGCAAAAAAACGGAGGCACAAAAGAAAGAGACGCAGACAACACAAGCGCTAACTTCGAACCACATTTGTTTTGGACCACATATGAATATATACTAACTCTAATCGCAGCAAACTCACGCCTCATTCTCTTAGAAATATAGTAGTACTTTTTTTTGTAGTACTATATTTGTAAGAGAGTGAGACGTGAGTTTGCTGCGATTAGAGTTAGTATATATTTATGTGTGTTCCCAAATAAACGTGGTTAGAAGTTGGCGCTTGTGTTGTCTGCGTCTCTTTGTTTTGTGCCTCCGTGTTTTTTGCGCTGAAGTTATGAATCTTTACAAAACTTATTTAAAACAAACAAAATTATGCAATTCGACACTAAAAGCTGTACCAAAAATTCATTCGTTGTAGACGTCATACGTTGTCAGCAGTTCTCTGGGAGCCCTCTTCGGCGGCATTACTTAGTGATGACACGCCAAGCCCACGCCTATGTCTCTTAATGCGCGAGCTTTCTGGTACGGCCGAGTGGTCTAGCGCATCGCGCTGCGGAGCCAGGAGTCGCGCTTGTGAAAGAAAAATTCTGCAAGGCTACTTCTTGGAGTTTATACATATGGACACAGACATGCAATGGGTTCTGGCTGTTGTGCGGCTACACATTCATCCTTATTTGCGTGTGGCGGAGCATTCGGTGTTGTTCGAGCGATCGCTCTTGGCGGAAGAGGGCAAAGACGTTCTGCTCTATCGAAGCTGCTCTGCTAAAGGCTTGCTGTGGCATATTCTCACTTTAATACCATAACAAAAAATCACAGCATATCCACGGGGTGAATGATGAAGAGTTGGGGCGAAGCTCGTGAAGCAATCATGGTTACACCGTGAAATCTTCAGTGGTTTCACCCAGCAGTAATCGAAGCGATAGTGCGTGTGAGATCCGCCTGGCGCCGCGCTCGCGTCGCAGCCACCTCTCGAGCTCGCACCTCGGGATCCTGCCGACGAGCACGAGCCGCAGTGGCCTTCCGCACCCGGCGCTCCTAGTTGTCCATGGTCCGCCAAGCAGCACGATCCGGCAAGCGCACTCGTACGGCGACGATCCGGGGAATGAGAGATAGCGGGCGCTCGCCGCCCGGCGCAACCCCGCGCAGCCCGCGCAGCTGCCAATCGGAGAGCAGCTGCACCGCAAACGCCATCCAGCGTACCTTCACCCAACCGCCATATTGTACGCATGTCTATGGGACAGCGCCCTCTCGGAAACGAGACGATAAATGAAGATGACGACACAGAAGGAGTACAGCGCCATCTAGTATATTGTCACCCAACTGCAGTTTGCATGCATCTCTATGGGACAGCGCCCTCTATTGTACGATAAGGGAACACTACGGGGTACAGAGGATGAATCGACGATCGACAATCGACCTGGTCTCGCTATAAGGATGTTCGCCTCTAAAAATTAGGGGACCCTTAAGCTTTGCCTTTAATATTTGAACGCGATAGCGATATCTGGTCCCTAGTGCGTACTTCAATCACTTAGTGCATACTATGTAATGGGTAGCATGCTTTAAACCACGAGCAGTTATGAGCTGAAATGTTTTCGAACTTGCTATGAACCCACTACGTGGTCTAAGGGTATACGCGCAGTAACGTGTGTGCCTTGAGTAATGGGTGGCCGGCTTTGAACCATGATGTCATTATGATATTCAGAAGCTCTGAAGCCCTTTGGCAATGTACGCTTGTACCACGCAACATTACTGCAATATTACAGTTGTATTGTGACGCCTGAATACAGGACGCGAGTGTTTGTAAGCATGAAAGTTATTTTTACTGCATTCCCAAGCAGAGGAAGGTATTTTTAATGCAATTCCAAGCAGAAGAGTGGCTGTGTTGACACGATCAATACACAACACAGCCACGCTTCTGCTTGGTTGTTCTGAGTGGTTGTCGAGGGTGGAACCCTTGACAGCGATCAAGGAATTTTCAAATTGGTCTCTGTCCTGTAGGACTGACACTGTTTGTTGTTTATACCTCTATGTCATTGTTGATGTACATAATGTCTGGGAACAAGCAATAAAGCAAAAAAGGAGCGTGGCTGTGTGGTAGAACGCCTGCTCGCCACGCAGACAGCCTGGGTTCGATCCTCACTGGGTCCCGGAAATTTTTATTATTTATTTTATTTGCATCTTTCTCGATTTTTCGGTCACGGACAAGATGATTTTTTGCTCACAGCCAACGACGACGCCGCCGACAATGGCGCCGACACCGACGCCAACGCCGGAATTTCTGCCAAACGAGCTCTTTAACGCTGCCGCGTTAATATTGGAGAACGCTCGAGATCGCTCGAGAATATCGTGATCGCGTGATCGGGCCTCGTGTGCATCGCCTTGCTTCGGTTCTCGGTGCATGTCTCAAACGTGCCGTAAGGAACGAATGACTGTGCGCGTAACATTGGCCGCTTCGAGGTGTCACTGAACGCCTATTGCAACCACAGTTGTTAAGTGCCGACTGCACCGTAATTATTCCTTTTGCGAATCAGCGGAGGACCCACTACACGTACGTAGGGCACCACGTGAACCTACGCAGCTATGCACTTTGTTGACAGTTCTGCTATTGTTGATGATTAAATATGTCTGAGTTCTTTGTAATGTGTGGGCCTATAGAAGCATCCACTCGTTACTCAATTAACATCACAATGGCTAACAGTTGGGTTTTTGGGTTCATGATCGAAGTGTGGATTTGCGGAAAGAAGACACGGACTAAAAGAGGACAAGTTGCATGGCCGGTCCTGCCGTACAACTAGGCACTCTTCAAACTACTAAAAAGATCTGTGAATGGCATTTTGGGCAAAAAAGACATGCGAACACGAGGGGAAGAAACCACGAAACAAACGCAGAATAACAACTGAAAGTTTATTGTGAGGAAAATACACATATAAAGAAAACGCAAATACACGTTATAATTACAGGTTGGCGGTTAGATAATCTATCTCGAGTTTATGCAAGTTCATCGATGGCCTTTCCACGAACATGTCACCAGACTTGTGAATGTACAAAGCCTCAACAATCTGTCACATGGTCTTATCTTTGAGCCTCGACATCGCTTTTGTTTCATTCAGTAATGTATTGCATTTACATTCCTTGCAATGCAGGCAGAGATTAGACGAAGGCTGCCCTATCAACAACTTTCTATGGTCCATTAATCGGTTATTCACACAGCGCCCAGTTTGACCGATGTAACACTTTCCACACGATAGGGGAATACGATACACTACCCCCCTTTGCACACTCAACCAATCTGTCCCGGTGCTTAACATCACACTCATTCCATTTTTTTCTTGCCACCATCAACTTTCCTTTCAACTGCGGTGCAGATGCGACCTAACTTATTCTTGGCAGATAATACTACATCAATGCGAAAACGACTTCCCACCTTTTTTCATGCGGTGAGAAAAAGCATGTACATACGGAATGCTTACGACCGGCCTATCCTTAACATGAGCCTCCCTCATAGCACAAGCTCTTCCTTCACGTTTCAACTTCCTCAATACTCGTTCACTCAGGGAAGCCAAAGATTTGCATGGATAGTTGGACCGTTCGACTCAATTGGACTTGATTAAAAAAGCCTCTTTCATTCGATGTGGGCAAGAAATAAGCAAGGCAGAACTGGCTTCACGGACCTCGGAGAATACATCCAGCAGGTATTCTCACGCTCTGTCGTGATCCTCAAGTCGAGGAACTGGATGCATCCCTCCCTAGGAACTTCGGAAGTGAAGTTCAAACAGCACCCCTTCTCCTCGAAGACCTTAAGCACATTGTCCCTAGTACTGGCGCTTCCACTCCCATAAACGAGGGCAAGATAATCTTCCACATACAGCGTTACCTTCAACACGAGACCATCTAGAGCTACTGCAAGGTCGCGGTCTATCCTGCTCAGGAAAATTTCGCTAAGTATGGGCGCAACCAGGGAACCCATGGACACGCTGGATCTCTGCTTGTAAACATTAGCCTTCCAAGCAACCAAAGTCGAGTCGTAATACATGGTTAGTATTTCTGAAAAAGGCCTCCACAGATATACCGCACTAATTTTGGAACATTTGTTCATCACTATCATCCTGTATACATTCGCTCACAAACTTCAGTAGTCTACCATGTTCCAGATAATAAAATAAGTCCTCTACGTCTACGCTAAACACGACATGTGGGAGAAAGTTCCGACCGCCAGGAACTGGATCACCTCATCAGAGTTTTTGACAAGGAAGGGGTCTTTGATGATTAGGGACGAAAGATGTTTCAGCAAGTAACCAGACACCAAGTACTGCCAGATGCCGCGTTCCAAAACAATCACCCGAAAGGAGTCACCTCCTTATAGGTTTTTACTGTGAAGAACAGCCTCAATACTTGTCCTTTTTCATTCTTGACACCAGCGCATAACCCTTCAAGCTTGTTCTCGCACATTAGATTTACAGCCCATTTCTTCAAGTCATCTGACATGTCCTTGACTCGCCTTTGGGTCTTGTTTACGGCTTGCGTCCCGTTTTTCCGAAAATGTGACCTCTTGTATCACGACGAAAGACCCTTCTTTATCTGAGATGAAAGGTCTGATTCCAGTAGTGGCCATAAAATCCAACAAACGATTCACTTTACATTTCATGCCACGCTTCCCCTTGAACGTGGTGGCGACCTCTGCTCCCTCGGCGACACACCTTGTCCTTTCGCATTCAGGAACTCTGTTAGCCACACAGCCCGCCAAGGCCAAGATGTCTATATGAGCCAGAGTTGGCTCGAAGCGAAACTTAGGTTCCAGCCCTAGGGCCTTCAGATGTGTTCCTTGCAAGGAGGCCTTATCCAGGAAAACTACTACGTCAGCTGGAGCTTGAATCATCTTCTTCTTGGGAAGCGTAGGCCAGGTAGAATTCCAGAGGAACTCAGTGATGCAGAGTCTAGTCCCACACCATTCTCGGTACAGGCGTGTCGTCCGGGTTCCAGCTTCGTCACCGTAGTGGACTCGAAGGCAATCGTCGTAGAGCCTTGCTTGTCTCCACCACTCCCACTTCAAAATCCTGCAGAAGCGTTTCGTGTGACTTGGAGACGGTTTTATCCAACCGCACAACCACTGGACACCTTCAGAACAAGTTCCGGCTTTTATATGCCAAGAAACGGTCCTAGCACAGCATACGGACACAGCGCTAAGTGCGACCAAAATGGCAGGGTTAACTGTGGAAAAGTTTGAACACTGGAAAGAACATAAGGAACTAGTAATACAGCTCAGAAGAACAGAGCGTTGTAACTTGTTAGTCTGCGCTTGTTTCGTGGTTTCTTCCCTTCGTAATCGTGTGTCTTTTTCACAATGCAATACCAACTCGCCCAACGCTCTGTTCTTCTAAAACAATCTATTGTCAAGCTTTCTTTTCGCAGTGCTCTAACCAAGTCGTGTAAGCATGAAGTTGCAGTTATTTTTTAACGCCAGTCTGACCGGCAATCTGAAGCAAGTTATTCTTTAAGTGTTCAATCCCCTGTTGCTGAAGCTTTGCTCAGAAAGCATCGCCAGACGCCATCAACTGAGGCGGCCTCAAAGAATAACTCGAGAAATGTTGCTCATCATACGTACTTCCACAAGATATAGCACAACTGGAAAAAAGCGGCGGAACAATCCAAAGTAAAAGTGCTTTTTTTTTAGCCGTTGGTAAACTTCTAAGCATGTGCCACTTCAATAATAGCGATATGAATTATAACGCATGCGCTAAGAAACACAAGATCATGTTCCTTGTAAGAGTGATGTTGTTTCTCAGATCCCCATTTCTTGTGGTAAGATACGTATATATACGCCAGACCGGAAGGTGAATTAATGATAGGCTTACAGAGCACAACAAAAATGTAAAAAAAATGGACGTGATGGATGGCTTTCGATACATTGCAAGACATGTGGTTGACAACCTGTTTTCAGCGCATGTATAGTTGTCGGATCTGTGAATGATAAGTTGAAGACATAAATCATCCAAGCTGAAATCATTATGGCATATGGCAGCGCACACCAGGTAAGACAACGATCACGCACACAGAGGGACGACACAAAAAACGCTCTGTGCGTGATCGTTGTCTTACCTGGTGTGCGCTGCCATATGCCATAATGACTTACCAACTAGCCCGCAAATACGTTTTAAGCTGAAATCATTGTTAGATTAGGTCCCGAATGCGTCAGCACGCCGTCTGTCAACTTATACAGCAAAGTGCTTGGGTTTTTAAGAACTTCATTATTGTACACGAGTGGTGGGGCCTGTGCAATGAATAAAACTGTGCGCTCAGGAAATAAACTTTTGTGTCTAGTTTGCGCTGTGTGTCGTCGTCTCTTCTTCTAGTCCCTGTCTTGTCTGCGCAATTCAACACTTAGCATCGATTCGCATGCACATGTTTTGATGCCTCGCGCGATTCTACGTTTCTGCCGTGCAATATATCATGCGTTAAGGAGGCTTTTTCCTTTACATGACATTCATATAGTGTTTTTTTTCCAGAGCTGTTCCAACAAATATCGCGGTTCTGTGGCAGGGCAGCTGCTTGCCGCGAAGACAGCCTGGGTTCGATCTTCCCTCGAACCCGAAAATTTTTCCTATTTACCTCATTTGCATCTTTGTCGTGTTTTCGTGGATGGAAAAGATGACGATTTTTTGTTCCCAACCAACGACGCCAACGCGGTAACGGACACCGACGCCAACGCCGGCATTTCTGTGAAACAAGTTCTCTAACGCTACCGCGTTAACACTGGGGACGACGGTGTATAATACCCTTATGCGTTAAGTCAATCTCAGTTCGCTTCAAGATCCTGGCACTATTCCCACGACTCCGGAGGAAAACCGGCCACTTCGGCATAGTTTACGTTGCATGTATCTCGAAGTCATTTCATGATGACGCGTTTGGTGTTGGACTACTGGATGTTCAACCAACTCGCAGCATTAGACCAATGGTTCGAAACAAAGAAAGTACGATGCGTCTATTGCGAACTTGAAGACAAGGCTCGTATGTGGTAGAAGCGCCGGCAGCTGCGCGAGACGTTCAGGAATCCCGACAGGAAAGAGATAGCCCAGTAGTCTCTGCAGAGCCCGTTTCAGGAGTCCATCGAAAGCGTGGCTGTTTGTTGACATGTCGCGCGTGTTCAAACAAGCTCATTCTGAAATGGTGGAGGTATCTGTCTTTTGATGCGTGGTGGGAAGGAGCAACATTTTGCTGGACTAATGCGCAAGTCCCCATATACCGTTGTTGAGTTCATCGCTGATGTGACGGCAATGGAGTAGACGCTTCAGCCACGCTGCCTACAGTACAACCCTCAATGCATTGTCACGAATGTCATTGTTCACCAGCGGACATGACGCAGCAGCACTGACTAGAAGTTGTGCAGAGCGCTGTCTGTGAGAAGCTTAAGAAGGTTCGAGCAAATACTTCTCAGCCAACTGACATTCATCTTTGTCATACAATTGGGTTCATGCTCGTGACTACACCATTGGTAGCAATGCACGCGGAAGCCGAAGCTTTTGCTCATGCTCAGGCATTACGGAGTCCTTAACCACCCGCGGGACGTTGTTCGCCTTTCACTCCTCCTGCAATGACATGTCAATTTACTAATGTGAGTGCAGATGCCTACTAATAGGAAGTACAGTGCGAAGTTACCCGGAAATCAAATGTATGACGCACTTCTGAGAACAGGCTACTCTGAAATCACTTCGGTGAAGCGGACCACTGATATCGCCAGTGTCCTTAACACCGAATGGGGGTTCAGGAATTAGATCCTAACTGGCGTCTACCAAGGAATAATGAGCGCTTATGTGACATTGTGCTGTACCTGGCAGCGAAGCTGTCGTTTGCTCCTTTGCAAAGACACTGATCTCGTTCACCGTTTCCACGGCAAATCATCGTGTGCATTTTTTGAAACCATGTTAACCGCACGCAACAGGTCTCCATGTCCTCGCTCAGGTCACGAAAACTGAAAACAGCCAAATAGTGCCGCTGTTAATTGTATTGTCAAACATCCGCCGACGCTACACGTCTCCGGCAGCGACGCCTATTTATGAGCGACGCATTTTCTCACAACGACGCAGTAGTTTTGGCCGATACTAATGTACCTGTCAAAAATTATCATATCACCGCTCTCATGGGCACCAGCCCCGATTACTCCGTAATTATTGGTAAACTTCCGGCTGCTTTTAAAATGTGGCGACACCATAGAGTTGTTCCCAGCTCCATAAGTAGTCTATCTACACCGGTTTGCAGATGCCAGGGTGCGTATTAGTAACTAGATGTTCGTCGGAATTTTCGTCCTGCTGCGAGAACACTCGACGCCGGTTATATTAGCAATCAACTTTCTTACGCAATATGGGGCAATAATAACTTTTGCAGAGCTAATGAGCTGCTGGCCACATTTTCACGCAGCACGAGCTTGCACGGATGTCAATAGCCCATGGTCACGCTACAGGTATCTAACAATCCCGTTGCAGTGGCACCCCATTCCAGTGTGCTGGTTACCGTGGTGAGCGACGGTGACGAAACAGCCATCGGTATTGTGAAAGGCAATGTGTCTGTCCTACTCTGTAATCAAGTATGCCGTGCCTGCGGGCTCATGGAACTGATGAATATAGCCAGCAGATTCTACTGATGAACTTAAAGGGCCAGTAAACAACCCCGAGATCCAAAAAATGTAATGAAAATAAATATGCCTACTTTTGCTATGTGAACATGCTGCTGCAAGAATTTCGCGAACACATGATCTAATGAGGAAGTTACAGGGGTTAGAATATCCGTTTCAGCTGGCTTCAAATTTTCGCGCGGCCTCGCTACGCTTCCCCACCATAAGGAGGGGAAGGCGCAGGCCGTCATCGTGACTCTGTCCACTTCGGTAACAGGACACGACGTCAGCGATACGTCATCAGCGCGCAGCCAATGACCGAGGAGGGCTTTCCCCACATGAGCACATGTCGTAGTGGCGCGGGGACAAAGTGCGGCGCGAGGAGCACCCTCCAGCATAAAGTAGCGAGAGACCTGTTTATCTCGGAGCTTTTGTTGTGGCAACACCGCTGCTCCCGGTAGACTCGGACTCTACAAAATGGTAGAGGGCAGCACAGGAAAATGCAAATGCGGACTGCGCGCCCAAAATAGCATCACCACAGGGCCAAGGCACCGTTTCGTAGGGCATAGGACCAATCGACGAGCTCAGTGGTACGTAAAGTTTCCCATGGGCCAGTTTGCGTCACCCCGCGTCCGAGCGAGATTGGTCAGGCGAAGGAAATAGGCTTGGGAGTTGTTTTTCGAAATGGAGGGTCTGCGCGGCGTGCAGCACTGTAGTATTCCCAAAATGTGATCGCCGCGGCCTGTCCTACGATTTGGCGAGCTTGTTTTGGGGGCGTAAAAAAAGTCGGAGCCTGTTTACTGGCTGTTCAAGAATACCACAACTTGTGTGAGCGCTCGGCGGCTGCGAGTGTGCTATAGAAGAGGAGAACAAGAAGGAACGGCGCGCTGGTGCGTCGCCCTCAGCGATCGCTGACGGGCAATATACTTTAGAACTCCTTCTTGGCCTAGTTGATATTGCTCAATGAATGAAATTCTGCTGCTAGAAAAACGACACACACAAGAGAGACACGAACACGGCGACATGGCCGGCACTTCCAACTGATTTTCAGTTAAAATCAGTTATAAGTGTCGGTCATGCCGTCGTGTTCGTGTCTCTCTTGCGTGCGTAGTTTTTTATAGCGGCAAAATGTCATACAATACGCTGACGGGCAGTTGCGGCCGAGCTATCGAGGAGTAAATACCTGTTTCTGGGTCCTTGGTCTCGTCTCCGAGGGGTTTCCGGGCCAATAACAGCCCACAACTCCACGTCTGGCATCCAACGTAGGGCTCACGAGGATCCCACGAGGTGTTCCGGATGCCGAAGCCTCACCAGCAGACCGAGCTACAAGTACATAGTGGACCACCCGTGTCGTCGTATCTGACGCAGCAGCTTCACGAAATCACGCTGCAGAACCAGATGCGCATAAACGAGAACGTGGTCTCTTTCACCGAGTACGCCATGTACGAGGTCATGTGGAAGTTATGGACTGACAGCGCCGGCATGTCGTCGTGTGTGCCACGTGCGGCCCACCGTGGCCAGGGCTAGTTGCTGCCGTAGCACCTTCATCTCCCCACGTTCAAAGGAGGAGAGGGGGGCAGTGTGGGGTGCGCTGGCTGCGGTGGAGCCAGCTGTCAGCATATAGAAGACACTAACGATGAACACGAGGACACTCGCAGCTCGCGCGAAGCGGCCGCTACCGATGGCGCCTACCGAGCAGTCACGGCTGGGGCTCAGAACAGTAACCAGGTGTCTTCTTGTGTCTCATTTTCGTCTCCTGAGGGGTTTTCGGGCCAGCCGCAGCCCAGAACCCCACACACTGCATAAGGCAATCTGCTGTCATGTACTTCGAAGAAATCAAAAGATCCAGGACCTGCCTATTATAAACGGAACTATCCCCTGTTCCTCACGACCACAAGCAGGCCACAGTTGAGGTCGATGTGAATCTAAAACACTTTGCTCTCTTTTGCTTTCTTTGAGCAAAAGATGAAGCAGACGTCAAAGATGAAACAGACGTCCATTACAAAGCACAGTATCGCAACCGAACTCACGGAGAAACCAATCCGATTGCACGTCTACCGGGTCTCCCGACGAAAGCATTACGCCATTCGCGAACAAGTTCAGCAAATCTTGCAGACAACATGATCCAGCCATCTAAAAGCTCATGAAGATCACCAGTTGAGGTGGAGAAAAAGAGACACGGCACACTGCGTTTCCGCGTTGTTTACCGCAAGCTTAACAACGTCTGAATGTAAGACGGCAATCTGCCTCCTCATGCCGACGACGCACTGGACCGCCTTCAACACTTCAGATGATTTTCATTTGGGGAGCTTCCCTGCAGCTATTTTAAAACCGAGGTCAATGACTGTGACCGGGAAATACCGCCTTGTTAGTTCTAACGGATTGTTTATTTGAACGTGCTCGCATTATAGCTATGCTCTGATCCGCGACTTTTCAAGAATAATGAACACAGTTTGGTATGGTTTTACATTGCACTCATGTCTTGTTTATTGAGATGAAGTCGCCGTTCTTTTCTTTAGACTCTCGAGCAGCAGCAACAGTGCCGTGGCACTGCACTCATTGAGTCGGAGCGGCTGGTCTCTTACTCAAGCCCGCAGTAATGCCACTTCGTGTACAAGGAGCTATAATTTATCGGCTATGCCGCAAGCTGCGATGGAATGTTCCCAGATCCTAAAAAAAATATGTCAACTACTAGTGGTTAAAGCTGGATGCAGTTGAGCGGCCTTCCCCGTTTCTGTAGATTTTAGTTTGTAGTACGTAGTAGCCACCTCGATTTTCAAGGTCCTGTGTGATGGCGATGACCCTGCCATCACGGCACACCACATGGAATGTACCCACTATGCGTAATAACGATGACGATCGCGATGCCATACAACAAATGACATCGCGATATGGTCTCACATGCATATCGTTTGACCACATGCAACCAACCCCCATCCGAGGAACCTGCATCGATCTCGTCTTTGCAATGAACCTTCGGAGCTTCGCCCACTCATCATCATTCACTCCGTGGATATGCTGTGATTTTCTCTTCCTTCTCTTTCTTTCTCTATCTCTCTGTTTCTTGTATAGTTACCTTCCATTTCTTTGTATTTCTTTCTTTTTCGCTTTTTTATATTTTTATTTTTATTTCTCTGTCTTTTTATCTGGTTCTTTCTCTCTCTATCTTTTTCTTTTTCCTCTATTTCTTGCTCTATTGTCTCGCTTTCTGTTTTTTAGGGGCGAAGCTCCTTAGGGCATAGGCTAGTCTCGCGTCGTTGTCGTAGCCACCCCTGTGCGATGACGATGACGCTGCCATCACGGCACAGGACATGGAATGTACCCACTATGCATCATAACGATGACGCTGATGACGATGAAGAATAAGCGTGTCCCGTTACCCTACTGGTGGGTGACTTTACCGTTGACATCACTGAAAACAGTTGGCTCATACAACACATGGTATCGCGATATGGTCTCACATGCATATCGTTTGACTACATGCAACCAACCACCATCCGAGGAACCTGCATCGATCTCGCCTTTGCAAACTTTCCACTACGACCCATCCAGGAACCGCTCTTCCTCATTTCACCCACCATAAAGCCGTTATAATGAAGGAGGAACGGAAGCCACGGCTAATGTAAGCGGTAACCACGACCTACGAAGAAACGAAAACAAAACGGAAAATCACAGCTCACGAATAAAATATAAATTTCTTGTATATATACACACAGTGTTTGTCACAGTACTTGTATTACTTTCTTTCTTTATTTTTTCTTTCTCTCGAGTTTTTTTTTTATTGTTATGTCCATCTTGGTTGGCGTGTTTCACGCGATCCACGTCGCCGAGTGGATTTTCGTTAAAGCGCGTAGCTGCTGTGCTCGGTAGCGGGGCTTGCCCAGTGCTGTGGCGCATACACACCTGTACTTTACGGCGGGCATCAAAGTTATTACGGCAAGCTTAAACAGCTTTTACAAAAGCACGAGGTGTTGCTGTCTTCCCAACCCCTACGAGCGAACGCGAAGTTCGCCACATCTGGGACTTCGAGCATATTACCATCACTTCGTACCAACAGGCACGCACATCCCTGTGTTTGTCACCTGTGTAACTGAGAACTCAGAAATTTTTCAGTTAAGGAAGCTTTTGACGACCCCAAACCATATGCCACTCTTCTATGACAACACTACAGGCCGTGCACGCGACGAATGAAAGAAACCCACCGGAATCGAGTCGCCACGTGCCATATGCATGGGGTGGTATGTGTAAAATTGGATAATTGGTATTGGTGCGCAATTCTTTATTATAGATTAAAAAACTGCCAAGATTGCGCGGAATGAGCAGTACAGTCGCAGCGAAAGCTCGGAGGGCAGCCTTTTTTAAGCACACTTGTATTGTAACCACTACGATATAAATCATGATTGTGTTAGGGGGAAGCGTCTACTATGCCATTATTGGTCATTCTTCGAAAAAACGTGGTACCCGCTATACACTTCTAAGGTATTATGTGCACTTTATCGATGCTGTTGCTGACGACGGTGAACAGTTATGCCTCATACTTTTGTAATGGTTTGGAGCATTCAACGCCCCACTCGCTCAATTGGCATTGTGTGACGCCTGGTTGTTACATAAATGTCATAAACGATATTGTCACCTGGTTCTGACGTCGACGAAGGCAGCAGGCGACGTGTCCAAGATTAAACTCTTTATTTGGCTGGACTTGTGGCCGGGAAACGGATAGTCAGATTATGGCTTCAGTAAAACAGTGTATAACCGAAGACAACGACGAACTTGCGTTTAGAAACAAGTGTGGTACAACGGGAGAGGCCTTCCTAGAACTGCTCAGTTTCTATCTAAACGCGACTTTTGTTATGTGGGAGGGTGTGCCGTATGTTCAAAAAATCCGGTATATGCATCGGTTCAAAAGTGGCGCCTGTACTTAGTAATATTTTTTGTCTGTTGTTGATCGCGCGATAGAAAAGGAGGTGCAGGGTCTAGTTATTAAGATATTTCGCTACGTCGATGACTTTTTAATCTTCCTGCCGAGTGACGCTTGTACTTCCTTATTGCATGACGTACAGAGTACATTCAAAGACAATGCCCTTGGGCTGCTGTTCACGACTGAATTGCCCGTCAATGGTGCTATTAGATTTTTATATCTGTGTCTGTATACTGAACCCGGACCATCTGTGCTGGTGTTTCTCGCCACGTGCAAAAAAATTCACTCTTGAGCTATTCATCAGGACACTCTAAGATAGTGAAGAATGGCATTGCCTTCAATTCACTAAAATCTGCCCTTAACAAGTCTTGTCACCATAAGGTCGAGGCCAGCTTTCACGAACAGTTGGCTCGGTTAAAAAATGCGGGCTTCCCAAGTTCAACCTTATCATGGATTTCCCTGCTAAAATCTTTGAGGCTATCTGCAGCACGGTCTGGGCAACGCACAAGGTCCACTGAAAAGCCTAAGATATTCGCTGTTATTCCATATGTTCATGGATTGTCACACAGGCTCAAAAAAGATTGCAAAAGGCTTTGACGTAAATGTTGTGTTCTCCGCTCGCGGTAAGCTTGGGAGAGCATGCGCCGCTGTAGATAGAACGATAGCAGGTTCAGCAAAAAAGAATGTGTGCTCCGTTAAGCATCGCACTCGATTTGTAACGTGCGTGTGTGGTGTTGTTTACAATATCCCATTAACATGTGGAAAAGTCTATATAGGACAGACTGGCGCCTGCCTTAACGAGAGGCTCCGCCAACACAGCAACACATTGAAGGGCACACCCACATCACATTTGTCTTCTCATTGTCGCTCATGTGGCTGTAAACCTTTGTTTGATCGTACGCATGTCATCTTCAGGCACATGGATCAAAAATCACGTGAAATCATCGAAGCTTTCCACATCAAGCAAAATCATGATACTTGCATTTCCGCCCCATCTATCTATCTTCATGATTGTGAAATCAGCCTACTTGAAAAAACACGTGAAAATTTCTGCAGCTTAGACGGTGCGCACGCAGCGAAACTGCTTGTATTTATTCGCTTTCTTTTAATAAAGACGACAGCTGCTAGTTCAGCGCTTGTCCTGTGTCCTCCTTCATCTTGTGTACCGTCTTTTTGCGCTGCTTTTTAAACCATGAAGTTCAACCAACTCGCCCAGTTTTGTACGCTGTTGCAGTGAGATTACAGCGAGCAAGGCCCGATGTACAATGATAGCGGTGGACAGAGAGTCGGCCGTCGAAAAACTGATCATTGTTGGAACGCACCGGCTTTTATACATCACGAGTCGAATATTCTAGCCATATCACTGGTCGTCGCGCAAGCTCTGGAATAAGCTTGACTGTTTGTGTCTTGCGTGCAATCTTAACAAAACGATCTACTACAACCAAGAAGCTTCTGGAACACTAAGGCGCGGTCTGCGCCGAGTACTGGTGACAGTCTTTGTGAGCGTAAACGAAGTTGAAACAATAAGCGCGCGTGGCAATGGCCCCCCTCTGAAAAGCATCGCCCCGATGCTCAAAACAAAACATGAGAAAAATACATGCAGCAATAAATAAACATAAAGCACAGAAGTACAATAAGCAATAAGCGCAAGATAGAAAGTACAAAGCAAAAATTACAGTTCTCAGGTTCACTAACTCGCGCAAAACGGCTTCAGGCGCACGACATGAACGACTTCAGGTCGCAATCGGCGCCGTTGAGAGTTCTTAATGCCGTCGGGGACAATTTCGTAGTCAAGAGCGCCGTGGCACCAAAGCACCTTGTATGGACCGAAGTATCACCGAAGAAGTTTTTCACTAAGTCCACGTCGGCGTATCGGCGTCCACACCCAAACGCGATCGCCGGACTGGTATTCCACGAAGCGTCGGCGAATGTTGTAACGGCGGCTCTCGGTCGTCTGCTGATTCTTGATGCGGAGACGAGTGAGTTGTCGTGCTTCTTCAGCGCACTGAAGGTAGACGGTGACGTCGAGGTTTTCTTCGTCAGCGACGTTCGCCAGCATGGCGTCGAGCGTCATTGCCGGGTTCCTTCCGTAGACCAACTTGTACGGCGTCATCTGTGTCGTCTCCTGCACGGTCGTGTTGTATGCGAAGGTGAAGAACGGAAGGATGGCATGCCACGTCTTGTGTTCCACGTCGACGTACAAGGCTAGCATGTCGGCGATGGTCTTATTTACATGCTCGGTCAGACCATTAGTCTGTGGTGATCCGGCGGTGGCTTGTTTGGCTGTATCCCAATATCGCCTGAGTTAGGAAAGCAGTAAACGCCATACCTCGGTCGGTGATGAGAACCTCTGGGGTGCCATGTCGAAGGACGATGTTCTCAACGAAGAACTTGGCTACCTCGGTGGCACTGCCTTCGGGCAGGGCTTTTTTTTGGCGTAGGGGATGAGCTAGTCGGTAGCTACGACGATCCATTTATTACCACAAGTCGACGTTGGGAACGCCCCAGGAGGTCCATCCCGATCTGCTGGAACGGTCGCCGACGAGGCTCGATCGGCTGAAGGAAGCCTGCTGGTCTTGTAGGCGGTGTTTTTCGTCGCTGACTGTCTCGGCACGTCCTTACGTAGCGAGCGACGTCGACGGCAAGGCGCGGCCAGTAGTACTTTTCCTGTACTCTTGCGAGCGTGTGGGAAGTCCGCGGTCTCAACCCGTCTGGTCAACCTGTAGGGCCTGGAGGACTTCTGGTCGCAATTCTGAAGGAACTAAGAGAACGTAGTTGGCTCGTAGTGGCGAGCAATTTTTTTATAAGAACGCCGTTTCGCAAGAGAAACGACGCGAGTCCTCACTTGAATGCCTTCGGAAAAATGACTGTCTTGCCTTCGAGGCACTCCATAAGGCCCCTGAGTCCCGGGTCGCCTCGCTGTCGTTCGGTTAAGTCGTCGGTACTTATAGATCCCAAGAACAAGTCATCCTCGTAGTCGTCGAGCGGCGGCGGGTCGACGGGGGGTGCGAGACAGGCAGTCGGCGTCAGAGTGTTTTCGGCCGGACTTGTAAACGACGGTGATGTCGAATTCTTGAAGCCTTAGACTCCATCTTGCGAGGCGACCTGTAGGGTACTTCAAGTTAGCAAGCCAACCCAAGGCGTGGTGGTAGCTAACAACTATGAAGGGCCTGTCATAGAGGTAGGGGCGAAACTTTCACGTCGCCCACATGATGGCGAGGCACTCCTTTTCGGTTGTGGAATAGTTGGCCTCTGCCTTGGATTGCGAGCGGCTAGCATAACTGATGACCCTTTCCAGTCCGTCCGTCCTCTGCACAAAGACGGCGCCGAGACCCACGCTGCTTGCGTCGGTGTGCACTTCTGTTTCCACGTGCTCGTCGAAATGCGCAAGAAACGGAGGCGTTTGCAGGCGTCGTTTTAGTTCTTGAAATGCTTCCTCCTGTGGAATTTCCCACTTGAACTCGACGTCAGTCCTGGTAAGGTTAGTGAGTGAGCACCTCCACCATACGTCAAAATCACGTGGCATCTGGTAGAGGTGCTACTTCTTTCATGTACCGGAAGGCCCCGTCGAGCCGTGTGCCCAGTACCTCCACCAGATATCACGTGGTTGTGACGTCGACCAACGCAGCCGGCGACGTGTTCAAGATGAAACTCTATTTTACAGAACTTGTGACCGGAAAGCGGAAAGTCAGATTACAGCAAACAAGGCACGCTGTACAATGATAGCGGCGAACAGAGCGTCGGCCGTCGAAAAAGTTATCGTTGGAACGCACCGGCTTTTGTACATCATGCATCGAACATTCTAGCCTTATTACAGGTCGTCGCGCAAGCTCTGGAATAAGCTCTAGTGTTTGCGTCTTACGTGCAATCTTCACAAAACGATCTCCTACAACCGAGAAGCTTCTGGAACACTAAGGCGCGCTCTGCGCCGGGTACTGGGGACAGTCTTTGTGAGCGTAGGCGAAGTTGAAACAACAAGCGCGCGTGGCAATATGTTACACGTGTTAGCGCGAATATTTACACGAAATCAATCCTACGTAGGGTCAGTTTGCAACGCAGTTTCAAGCGCCTGTGTAGCTCAGTGGTAGAATATGGGCTGTCGCGCAGAGGTCCCGTGTTCGAATCCCATTCCGTCGTTGGGTATTTTTATTTAGTTAGTCTTCTTTCGCGCGATAGGGATTACGGACACCGGCGGCGGACAACTACAGCGCCAAAATCGGCCGTTGTTATAATCTAACAATACATTTCGCAGACTGCTTTACGTGGTCTACGAGGCGCATACATGCGCTTACATTTCTTAACCCATTAGGTACCAGCGTGACCATATGGTTACGCATATCCCGACAAAGCCTTTCAATTTACACAGGTTTGAAAAACCCCGCCGAAACTACGGCAGCACACCTTGTGATAGCTCAGGCTTCTCCTTACAGACACCATGTGGCAGAAGTTTTCTAAGTTTATTGGGGAGCTGCTAAAACAGGTGCTAAATAGTGGTTCTACACTTCGGCGCGTCGGAATGCAACGTCCTTCGGGTAAACAGATTTCTGTAGTATTATTTTTTGCAATAGCGTGATGGACATGTCCTTCTAGAGTACGTGCACTATGCAATTTCCGGGGAAAATTTGAAGTAGATTAACCAAAGTTTTGCTCGCGAACAAGCGTGTTATTTTACGTGTTACCATATGGTCACGCTAGGCCTTTAGGCTCCCTATTTTGGTTAAGTTTGTTCCGTCGTAACGGTGATTCGTTTCACGCTCCTTGAAGCCAGCCCCATACATTGACATAATAGGGAGGGGGGACGAGAGGGGGGGAGCAAAGTCAGCCCCATACACTGACATAATAGGGAGGGGGGTGCTGCGACGAACCTTCGCCCCCCTAAAGTGGAACCCTGCGCACGCTTATGCTGACCACACAATGCAATAAATGCGACGTCGCCATGTGCATTGCGTGCTTCACGTCATTTCACAATGAGTGCCCAACGAATCCCTAAAGCTTTTTCGCGATGTGTCCATGCCCTTAAACAAAATTCGTCACTTCGTGATTTTTACTGTAGCCCAAGGGCCCAGCGTGACCATATGGTCACGGGCCATATTTGGCAAACTAAGAGCTCGTTCACGACGAAATTTTCAGTGTGATATATACACATGTAGGTACAATAAAAAAATCACATCTGCTTTGACAAGACTCGTAAAAAAAGAAACCGGTCCCTAATGGGTTAAAGGGCCCCTAAACCACATCGAGTTTGAAGGAGAGAAAGTAGTTTCTTTTTCGGCTTCACTGCCCTTCCTACAAAAGCGATATCCTCCTCGCCACTTATTTCTTCATAAAACACGTGCAATGTCAGCAGAAAGCGTTAAGCTAGTCAGGATTTAGCACTTTACGTCTCGACGCTGTAGACGAAGGTGCTTGCACAGTCGCCAAACTCAGAATACGAAGCGAAATCAGTTTGCCGCGCATGATAGTCATGCGAGACAAGGAAGAACGGGCATTCGACCATTCGAGAGCTTATTTCATCCTGACATCACGTGAACAAAGTGCTGGCGTCATGAATTGTGCCGCAAAGACGGGAAATCGCGGGAGAGAATAACGCGCTTGTTTTTCGTATTTTCAGAATTTTTTTTAGTGGCCCTTTAACGCCGAGCTGAACGGCCACAATATGCCTTTTTCGCTAGGTCACTCCATCCGCTTATAAAATTGCGCTTTGTGTTTTCATCGACAGCGTAACGAAGGTTTTTTGACGCTGTCGATGGTCAGCTAAACGCCAGTTTGAAACGAGCGAACTCATTAAAATAGTTAATTAACATGAGGTTTGATAGCGTGAACCGAGTGTTACCCGTTACATTTTTAATTGGCATATGTTAAGAAAGGTTCAAATGACCAATAGTCACTGCACAAATAATGTCCTAGCATCGTAAACTCTTTTGGAACACTCTCAAGTTTACAACATCAAGTACAGGGGACTGTACTTGATGTGTGTGTGTGTGTGCGTGCGCGCGCGCGTTTGTGTGTGTGTGTGTGTGTGTGTGTGTGTGTGTGTGTGTGTGTGTGTGTGTGTGTGTGTGCGTGTGTGTGTGCGTGTGTGCGTGCGTGCGTGCGTGTGGGTGGGTGGGTGGGTGGGTGGTTGGGTGGGTGCATTCATTCGTGCGTGCGTGCGCGCGCGCGTGCATGTGTGTGTGTGTGTGTGTGTGTGTGTGTGTGTGTGTGTGTGTGTGTGTGTGCCTTCATATCGGTCACCCAGATTCATAATGACATGGTGTGATGGAATTTACCAGGTTTCGGGCCCAGGACAGTTAGTCAAGGAATAATCGAGCCACGAGTGCACTTACACACACACACAAACACACACACACACACACACACACACAAACACACACACACACACGTACACACACCGACACACAAATATATTTACAAACAAAGGTGTAAATGTTAGCATAGTAGGACACAAAATAGTCTGTGACGCTGATCGCTCGGGACGGCGCGCCTCTGGCTCCTCAGCGTGAGTCGGATCACTCCAGGACACGGCAGCCTGGCGCAGCCGCAACAGCACGGTACTGGTAGCTTGGCAGCTCAGCAGCCACGATGCTCGTCCGGGCGGCACACCGGGGCCGTGCCAGCCACCTGGAACGGCGGCCGGCACAGCGGCCCACAGCAACTCGGAACTCGCAGCCACTCTGGACGGCAGCGGGAACAACCGCTCCTTGCCTGGTCGCTGGGCCGGTGGCCCAACCAGAGAGCAGGACTCGTTCTTCGGTTGCCCAGCTGTCACGAATGGTAGGCGGAACAGCAGCGCATCGCCTGGTCCCTGGGCCAGTCACCCAGCCGCAGTCCAGGAACAGTCAGAGCCTCGAGGACATCACCCAGTTCTCCGGACCGCACGTTCAGCCGAGAACTGTCTCGAACGCTGCTCCGCCTCGATCGC
Organism: Rhipicephalus appendiculatus; assembly: GCA_030522465.1. Lineage (NCBI taxonomy): Eukaryota > Metazoa > Arthropoda > Arachnida > Ixodida > Ixodidae > Rhipicephalus > Rhipicephalus appendiculatus. Next base: position 14,532 of record JALIZH010001001.1, on the reverse strand, counting down.
TGCTCTGCCTAGAACGCTGGCACGCGCTTTTCCTTCGATCCCGTGCACTCTTCCTTGTCGTCTTCCACGGTGATCGCGCATTTTTGATTTTCGTTCTACCCTTTATCACAATACCCCCGGTTTTAAGAAAGTTGTTGACAACTTTTCTGCTTGGTAGAAGAAACGAAACACATTGTCACAAAGTTATGCGTAAGTCAGTACGGGTCCATTTGCCGCCGACACAACCATCCCACTACACAAAGCGGGAAGAGATGTCCACGTAAAAAGCACACCTATTTTCACAACACTGTGTAGGGCATGGACAGTTATACACGGCTGAAATAATCGGCTCCGACGTTATCACACCCTTTGATACAATCCACCTTGAAAACATACTCCTTCAAGAGTAAACTCCATCGCAGTACACGATTATTAACATGTTTGCTAAGTGTAGGTACTGCAAGGGCTGATGGTCCGATTGTATAACAAATTGTTTGTCGTACAAATAAAGGAGAAATTTCTGGACTCATACAGGCGCTAAACACTCCCTTTCAATGGTGGAGTAACACGTCTTTCTGGGCAAGAGGTTGCGGCTAGCATATGGAACGGCGTGTAAAAACCTGATCGTTGCCCTGCTGCAGCAGCACGGCACCAAGACTTGTGTTGGAGGCATCAGTGCGTAGGACAAATTGTTTTGTCAAGTTGGAGGCTTGCAAAATGGGGGGCTTCGCGAAGTTTTCTCTTCAAGATGTTGAAGGCTTGATGCTGATCCGGTTCCCATGCGACTTTGTTGTTTTTCCCTTTTCGTGTGAGATCTGTCAAAGGCTTCGTGATCTCGGCGTAGTTGAGGGGATGAACTGTCGATAGTATCCGGATAGTCCCAAAAATGGTTGAAGCGCCTTCTTCGTCTCTGGTCTCTTGGCTGTCTCCAATTCGATGACCCAGGAAGCAGATACTTCGTTCCCGGATCTCACATTTGCTGGGTTTGATCGTAACCGTGCCTAATGGATTCTCTCAAACACACGTCGTAGAGTTGTTAAGTGGTCATTCCACGTCGTTGTAGCTATGACAACGTCATCAAAGTAGTGATACACCTTTTCGAGATCACTTAAGATGGCTCGCATAAGCCGTGCGAAAACAGCTGGAGCTGTTTTAATGCCGAATGACAGGTAGAAAAAGTGATACATACCGGATGTACTAGAAAAGGCCGCCTTTTCTGGACTGTCCACAGACATGGGAACTTGCCATTATCCTTTTGTAAAATGAAATTTTGAAAAGAAGTTATTTTGGCCGGCAAGCGCACAGACTACGTCAATGCGTGGTATGAATTCGCTGTCAGCAATCAGTATTTCGTTGAGTTCTCGAAGTCGATGCACAAAGGGATCGTGTTGTCTGGTTTTTTAACAACCACGATGGGAACACGATAAGGTGATTGTGACTTTTCAATAATGCCCAGCATTAACATTTCTTGCACTTCTTTCTCTACATTTTCTCGCAATGCTAGTGGAACGAGATACTATGCAACGCCCACTAGTTTTCCAGAACTCAAGCGTTGCGAGCATTCAACGAGCTCAGTCTTCCCTGGGAAGTCAGAAAATATTTCGTCAAATTCTGTGAATAATTTCCGGACTTGTGAGCACTGTTCATCAGTCAGCTCACCGGACAACTTCACGTCAGTGGCCGTCTGGGTACGAAAGAGAATTGGAGACGGGATCTCGTGCCGAACATCGTCCCTGGATGACTCCTCTAGATTCGAAGAATCTTGATTAATATCCGTGGCCACAGAGACCTGCTGCGTGGGAACCGGTTCGCGTTCCTCGTATTTCTTTCACATATTTATGTGGAATATTTTCCTTTTGCCGCTTAAGCTCAGAACTTAGTCGATATCATTTTTTCGTTCAACGACTTCGAACGGGCCTTTCCACTGCATTAGCAGTTTGTTTCCGTAGGCAGTAATATTAACACTTTAGCGCCTACATATAATTTGCGCGGCCGGCTCTTCCGGTCGTAGTACGTTCCTTGTTTTTCTCGCGCCTTTTCCAGCTCTTCATGAGCAAGCTTGCACGTATCTTCGAGGCGATTTCGAAGAGCAACAAGGTACGTGTAAGATGTGCGAGTTTCGCCTTCGAGGTCTTCATTCGTCCAGAGTTCCTTGAGCACCGTTAGTGGTCCTCTGACGTGTCGACCATTAATGAGCTGGAATGGTGAGAATCCCAGGCTTCCTTGCGGCACTTCCCTATAGGCGAAAAGCAATGGCGCCACATATCTGTCGCAGGATCTCGGTTTTTCCTGGCACATTCGCTTCATCATTGTCTTCAGGTGCCATTAAACTTTTCTACTAGCACATTGGCCATGGCATGGTATGGTGTCGTTCGTAGAAACTTGACGGCTAGTAACCGCCCCACCTCTTTCATGAGCTCTGATGTGAAGCTCGTCCCTTGGTCCGTTACAATCTCCTTCGGTAGACCGACACGAGAAAAAATCTCGACTAGTGCTTCAGCCACATGCACTGCATCGATTACAGGGAGTGCTACTGCATTGACATATCGAGTGGCAATGTCTTTGAGCGTGAGCACGTATCGGTTTCCGCGTTCTAATTTTGGTGTCAGCGGACCAATCAAGTCGACCTCCACACGCTCAAAGGGCGTACGTATTAAAGGCATATGGCCTAATGGCGCAACATCAACTTTACCTTTTGGTGTTGTTCTTTGACGCAGATCGCATGATTTTACAAAGCGATTGACATCACCATGCAGATCTGGCCAATACAAATCTTCGAAGACGCGATCGGTTGTTCGCCGTATGCCTTGATGTCCGGCCATAAGACCTCCGTGGGCCACTTCCAGTACCGATCTTCTAAAAGCTCTTGGCACGACAAGCTCGTTAAAGCTCCTGCCTGTTGAAAGTTGGTACTGGCGATACAGAAGTCCAGCTTTTTCAAAAAACGAATAGCATTGGCCTTTCTGCGATTTGAAGTTTTTGCCCAATTTAGTGAACAATGACTTCCGCGCGTTGTCATTATGCTGCTCCTCTGCGAGTTTTCCTTTAGTTACGTCTCCAAGCTTTATGGCTGGTACACATAACGGAGTTGTCTTGTCTCCTTGCGGCTTGATCGTGACGGAAACGTTGTGAGGCATGTCTTCTACACGGAAGTTTGCCGATGTATCATCGCCTCCATCGACGACAGCGCGTCTCCAATTGGGATCTGGCTCGTGAGTTTCCCTGACACCAGGCAGGTTGCCTAGAATCACATCATAAAGAGGGCTATCCATACATAATGCATTTATCTCTCCAGTAAAGTATGGAGTATGGATTTTAATTCTAGCCTCAGGAGCCTCTTTAGAAGATCCATCAGTTAGGACCACTCGGTTTAGTGCTCCACTCAAGCAATGGTTTGGAACGAAGTCCCTTCGTATAATTGCCGTATTGCTACCCGTATCTCTGAGGACTCTTACTTTTCGACCAAGGACTTGTCCTTCGACCACCGGCATTCCACCAACCAGGAAAGCACGTTTTTCAAACGTCACGTGAAGTTTACTTTGTTCTTGGCATCGGACAACTTTGTCACGTGGAGGGATGCTACAGTGGTTCACTGTGGCCTCATGAACGCATGCAGAACTCTGCCTTCGTGCTCCAGCAGTTCTCGCTCTTGTGACCACTTTTTGCGCACATGTTCCACTGGGCCACTTTTTGTTGGGCGGCGACATTCATGCGCTTCATGGCCGATACGGTTGCACAACATACATTTCGGAGGTGGTCTCTTTTGAGCTTCTCAGGTACTCTTGTTATATTGCTTCATTTCGTGCAGTACTTTTCCGAGGTTCGAAATGTTCTGAGCTTCGAGATAGCGGTCAGTAGCGTCAGCGAGCTCCTGAAGTGGCTTGCATTCTCGTTCTTTAAGGAATACTGTCAGCTTCGGATGGCAACACTGAAGAAACTGTACAGCGATCATGTGGTCTCGAAGGCTTTCAAAGGTTTTCGGGACGTTGAACATGTCTATCCTGTGGTCAAAGTACCCTGATAGTCTGGCAGCTAACTGCTTTCCGGTTTCTCCGCCCTCTGGTCGTGCCTTCCGGTCGCGGAATACTATAAAGGGTTTGTGCTTCTTAGTGTTTCATATTGTTCCGTCACAATTATGATTGTTGCTCGTCTCTTGTAAACCTTTTTTTATTTACATCGGCGGGTATGTGCCACAGGTGATTGACAGTTTATATCTACCAGGGCTGGGCAGTATCGAAGATACATGTATCTGAGATACTATCTTAGATACTCTTAGGGTATTTTGTATCTGTATCGCGATACGTGTCGCAAAACGAGTATCTGTATCTGTATTTCCGATACATTAAATAATGTATCGTGTATCTGAAGATACAAGATACTGCTGCAATAACGCCACCATGCGAAACAATAAACGTCGGCTGGACTCTGCTTCCCAAACTGATACTGCTGCCACTAAGCCTCCTCAATAAAATTAACGCGACAGTAACATTCTTTTGTCATTCTGCCAGGGTGTTCCAGTGAGCACAGTTGATTAGGTCTATACACGTCCCTATTTGTGGAGAAGAGCCACGTGATGGCGCAGAGAAATCTTGACAAAAAGAAGCGTGCGAACGGCGACGCGCATTCGAAATTTTGTTTTTTTTATGTTTTTTTTTTAATTTTTAGTTCTGTTGGATCCATGACCCTTGTTTGTAGCAACGGTACTGTGCTGCGTGCTCCAATGCGTGCGGCTTCTTTAGCTCAAATTCCGATGCCGCTATGTCGTCGTTATCGAAGTTTGCCTTGCGTGGTGCTTCGTTCTAAAGTCTCAAGTATGCAATAATGGGGTTGCTTAGCCTCTCGCTGCTTTCACACAGCGATTTCAAAGATCTGGTGAGTGTAAGCTTGACTTACATACGCTGAGACTGACTTGCATGCAATTTAGATTCTGACAACCGTCGCATCACGGTGTCCATGCTAGATGCAATAGAACAAGCATTTACGTAACACAAGATATTTTGGCGTACTTTATCTTTGCTCTTGTCCTAAATTACTCAAGAAGTATTTTTAATGAGAGCTTAATTCCAAGTGCACAAGTGCTCTCTTTGATCTCCTGCGTTTGCATCCTACACTTTTCCTATATAGCCTCTGTATAGTGTTTGCTCATATGTCTATTGTAATATGTCTTTTGTAAGCTGATCCTAAACTCATTCTCTGCTTCATTATGATTTTTTTAACTTTCTCGGTTATTACTACTATTTAAATATCTCCATTTCATGTGAGTTTACTGTTATGTTAAGGTGTTGCTGAGAACAAAGGTAAAATAATCTGAGTGTGCCTAGAGCATACAGTAGGATAAATTCTGCTGACGGTTTAATAAAACTGCGAAATTCAGTTTGCATTATAATAATGGAAAATATCGGAAAAAGTCTGAAACATGTTAGGATGGGGATGTCAGAAATAGTACGCAGTGCTCAGTTTCTTTTTTTTTTAGACCTTTTATGCTATTTTTCGTACACACTGCGTTTTCTGTTGTCTGACCTTAGCACCTAAGTTGAAGATACATCATGCTTTATTTTCATAGCTTTGGGCGCACCGCCTGTATCCTGTTTATTTCGCCTGACTGGAACCAAATATTTACGAAGAAGTGGTAAACCTCAACTGAATTAAACCAAGGTTAGAATTTACCGCCATGTGGCTCTCGTTTTTATGTAGTGCTGAATTCTTAACTAAGATGAATTATCTAACATTTATGTTATTCACTTTAGGGTCAAGTGCCTTTCGTTGTATACGTTGTAGAGGGAGTTCCAGAACGACCGATCTGAGGTTTTGTGGAATACGTGCTACGGAGGGATTATTTCGGTGTTTAAATAAAGGTGGAGAAATATGACTACTATTGTGCTGCAGCGCTCTTAGGCGTGTTTCGAGTGAAACAAACGGTAGGTAGACCTCGTTGAAATGAGCGGTCATGGCTTCAGGCATCGGCTCCACAGCGCGTCAACATTTCTGACCACCCCAAAGGGCAAATGAATACCATCGTCCCTGAGGAGCGAATAGGCTGACGGTCCGCATCCCGGTTGTTTCGCTCGAAGCATGTTGCAGTGCACTAGCACATGAGGGTGGTCAAGTGGTTTTATTTCATATTTCGCGCACTTACCTTAAAAGCAAGAAAGTATTCACCAAGCAGCATGACCACCGACAAAAAGCAATTGGTTCGGTCGTCTTTAAACGTGCTCTGCGATGTGACGAAACGCGCGCTGGGCCCTAAAGTGAATTTTAAAAAAGATGTCACATAATTAACTTTACTTAATTAACCAATTAAGCTCAATGAAAAAAATACTATAACTGACGCCACATGACGGTGAAACAAACGTATACCATTTGTTTCATTCAGTCGCGGTTGTACGCTTCTTTTTTTAAATATTTGGTTCTACTTGCGGGAAACACCCTCTTTACTTATTCACCGTCATTTTTTTAATACCGAACCACCTTGCTACTTCTCTTGGGTATGTTCGTTTTCCTTTTTTAGATCACCGTAATTTTTTTTTAGTGCTGCAAATCAAAAGGTAAGCAGGGTTAAAGTTGCAATATAGTGTGAATAGCAGTGACATCCTGCGACGTTTTTTGCCAGGTACAATACATCTGGGATGTTTCTGGGTGGCACAAGTGCTATCGGAGAGAAAATGGCAAAAGATGGCACGTTAGTGAATATGTTGCTAACGAGCGCTTCACGTAAGCAGATAAGTAAATATGAAAAAAGCATTGCAGTTTTATGTCCTCAGGGAATTGTGTGCGCTGACTCGATAGTTATCGTCTTCACATGATGCTTCTCAATAAATATCGCTACCAGCGTTGTTGCTGCGTTGCAGCTGTCGGGTGATGTGGTACTACGAAAGCTCTAACTACGCTTACGGACAAGGTAAGACCGTGCACCGGTATTTGTGCCATATAGTACAGAGGCTTCTTATTGAAGTAATGTGTGTGACCGGGCTTCTTAGTGAAGTTCTTGCAATTAGACGGCAACACGCTAGCTCGTCGCCCTGTAGAGCCGCGACACCCATCATTTCCAAAAAAGTCTTCAGTAAAAACCACAGATAGCGCAGCTTATAAAGAGCTGTCAAATAAACATGGTTCAATAACTTGTTTCGGAAGGAAACTAATGCACATTGAGCAAGACAAAACTTTCGAGATTCAAACAGATATTTCCTTAAAAATAAGCAGCGTTGGTCACAATTAAGACATTTTTAATACACACTTCTGTACATAGGCATTTGCTGCTTCATTTTGTACACCTATAGTAGCAAATTCACCCATGTATCGAAGTATCTTAAGATACAATTGGGAAGTATCGTATCGGATACATTCATTCGGAAAGTATCTTGTATCTGTCTCTCCAATACTTCTCGCCCGAGTATCTTGTATCGTATCGCGATACAATTTCAAAGTATCTTTGCCCAGCCCTGATATCTACCCAGGAACGGCGAGAACAGAACTCGGTCATTTTAGCGCGAGAGTACGTTGAAGTCGCCGACTAGTATAAAGGGTTTTTGCTTCTACGTGTTTTATATTGTTCAGTCACAATTATGATTGATAATAGAATATTGCTAAACTTTTTTGTGTGTCTCAAAGCCACGAATTACCCCGTGACGGCCGGACGCGGATGGAAGGACAAGCCTCGACACGTGCTTCGCCCCGAATAAAGCGAGCATGAGCCTCGGCGCCCGGCCAGGGAGATTAATCGAATAGCATTGAGCAGATAGTAGAAACTTACGTTGGTGAAGTACAGTTTTGAATGAGTGGAATTCACAAATAGGCTCTGGCATACTGATACTAAATATGTCATTCGAGTTGAGCAATGAAGTGCGAATGCTAGCAAATTAAGGTACAGCTTTTGGTTAACTTCAACTCCATTCACCATCGTGAATTCCTTTAGGAATAGCCTTGTGCTGTAATTAATTGTTCTGTATTAACTATCAAGATATGCAGATGTGATGCTCGAAAGCTACATTTCAAGGGGGGACACTTGTAAGGGGTCCTCCCTCGAGCCCGACCACAGGCGGGGTCAGGACCCCTCTGTCGCTCCCATGATGTACGCCATTCTTGAGACTTCAGTTACCGCACTCGGTGGGGCAGCCATGATTTACATAACAGTGCATGTAAGCCTGGGCTTTCAGATATTCACTGTGTTGCGCACGTTCATCTGAATTGCGCAGACGGATATCCATCTATTACGCATTATCATGTAGCGGCCAAGTGTGACCCCTACACTTTCTTCATTGACGCGAAAAAAGTTCCCCCTCTGACAGTAGCCAAAATAGCTTGTTCAATATTTGTGGCCATGTATATTCAGTACGGTGAAAGATAGTGATTTTAATAGTATTGCTATTAGTTATGCGTGAGTAGTGATAAAAATTCAAATTTGAAGAAAACAGCACACTGAAACAACGAAGACAAAGAAGAGAGGGAAGACACAGCGCTGCACTCACAACTAAAAGTTTATTCAACGGAAACACTAGCTTATAAGTGAAAACCCGCCCATGACATGTGAGGAACGAAGTCATGAAGCCATGTGCTCGTCCATAAAAGAAAACTCCTTTTTTTTTGTGCAATGTCACCGAGGTTTGGCTGAGACACGAATCACGCGGCTCGTTAATATGAAAGGCTTCAGAAATTTCACGAGTGATTTGATCATGGCGTTTGCAAATAACAACTCTGTTAGGCAGAACGGATCTACACCCACACGTGGCGCAGTGCGATGCCAAATGGGAAGGCGAGCCATGATGTAAAGAGAGATAAGGCTCCCGCGCCCTTTTCTTTACACAGCGGCCTGATTGTGAGATCCAATTAAGGCAATAAGATAAAGGAACGCGTTGCACAAACCCCCTTGCACACGGAACATACTTGTTTCTAAGGTTTACAGCACGCTTATTTACACCAGGCTTATCTTTATTCCCTACCTTTTTTGAGACCAAATGGCAGATTTATCCCACATGATTGGGCGCCCTGAAAACAACATCAACTCCGTAGCGGGAACAAACATTTTTTTGATCCATGTGCAAATTTACGCATATAAGGAATGACTGCGAACTTCTTTTTTCCGCACCAGCATTGAGTTTCCTTGCTACACGTCTGTTTGAAAAACAAACTGACGTATCACAAATAGCCACAAGTACGCGAGGAGGGAACCGTGCTTCCTCCTGTTTTCCTACTTGCTTTAGAAAACTAGAACCCAGCACATGCTTGTAAGATTTTTCTACAGTGGATTTTAGACAAATGAAGGCGATGCTCCTTTTTGCCACCTCTGAGTGGGCTGATCCAAACGTTAAGAATCGGTTTAACTGATCATGGCTCATAAGACCCATAAATTTGGGAACTCCTAAACCCATAGTTAAGATCGAGGAATTGCAGAGGGTCGTATTTTGGAATATCCGATGTAAAGCACAGGTCCATGCATTCCACCTCAAACACAGTCAACACATTGGCAACAATATCAGGGAACGTAACAGCTTTCACAACCACTAAGTTGTTGTCCACGTATCGGAAAATACGTTTCACAATTCCGTTTACGATTGTATCTCCAATGCGATGAATTTTTGTTAAAAAATTTCACAGAAGACAAGTACCACGCTTGAACCTATACAAATCCTGAAGCTGGATTAGGCTCTGCCCTTACCAACCAATGAACGTGAAGTTTGGATAGAAAGCCAGTAATTGAGTGAATAATTTGGCAGAAATACCACTACGGCTCCTGAAACGAATCTCATCATTGAGATCCTTGATACACTCCCTGAACGCACGCTATCAACTTTTAATTAGGAATAGAAAAAAAAAGTATCCACATTGATACTGAAAGTCAGGCAAATGCTCCTGTGGCACTCTTTTAAAAAATGAACTACCGCAACCTGCTTTTCCACACTAAATTTATAATCAATGAACTGTTCTTCAAATGACTTACTAAAAACTGGAGAGAGAGAGAAAAGACTTTATTTTGCAGAATAGGCCCGCAGTTTGATCTTGGTGGCTTCAGGTGGTGGCTCAGAGTCCCTGGACTCGGGCGGCATCCTCGGCCTGCCGGACGGCCCAGAGCTGGTCGTTCAGCTCCGAGCTTTGGAGGACCGCCTCCCAGCGGCGGCGGCGCCGACGAAGAAGGTCCCCCGCGGCTCCCGCAGCCCGGGCGGTGGTACGAACGAGTGAGCTCAAGGCTTCCTCTGGTCTGTCATTGACGGCCGTTATAGGCGCATCGCGAACGGCGACGTTTTCGCGACAGTTGTCGCCAGCACATTCGCAGAGCATGTGACTCAGCGTTGCTCTGTGCCCACACGCTTTACACATATCGGTGGGGTAGAGGTTCGGGTAGCAGTGGCGTAAGATCGCTGGGCTAGGGTATCAGTGAGTTTGGAGCAATCGAAAGCTTACAGCATCGCGTCTGTTTAATTTATCGTGTGGTGGCGGCAATTTACGCCTTTTGAGCCTATAGTGTTGGGTAATATCTCGAAATGTTGTCAGACGATCACCCCACGACCATTGTGATCCTTGTTGCTGCGTTTATGTCGAAGTTTCTCGAGCCAGCAGACCCAAAGCCCCGTCTCGGAGTCGGAGGTGGTGGCCACGTAATGGGCCGCGGCTCGGCGAGTGAGACCTCGAGCCACGGCGTGGGCTGCCTTGTTAACCCGGGAGCGGGACGTCGGTGTGTGCCGGGGTCCATAGGGGAGGAAAACTGTCGGAGTTTGGGGTTGCGAGCGTGACTCTGAGTCGCCATCGCCGCAGGTTTGAAGAATTCGGGCCGCTTCCCGCGAGACACGGCCGCGCGCTAAACCGCGCTCTGCCGCCTGCCAGTCGCTTATCACGATCTCTGCATTCGGCGCCGCGACGAGTGCTAATGCTGTCGCGGGGCTTCTTCGGCCGCCTCCGTGTGTCCCGTGGTCACCGTGGCGCTAGCTAGGCATTTGCCCGTATAGTCAACGACCACAGTTGCGTGTGCGCTTCTCCCTTCCCCATATCTCGCGGCATCTACGTATACAACGTCAGTACTAGTGCCATACTTCTTTTGAAGGTCTCTAGCGCGCTCGTTACGTCACCCGATGTGGTGCTTCGGGTGCATGTTGCCACGCGCTATTCTTATTTTCACTTTTGTTGTATTCGGTTTTCGCCCACAAAGACCGTTCAGCAAAGCTCAGCTCAAACCGCGCCTTATTGTTCTAGAACCTTCGCGATTATTGTAGATCGTTTTGTTAAGATTGCGCGCAAGACGCGACCACTCGAGATTGTTCCTGAGCTTGCGCGATGACCATTGATAAGGCTAGAATGTTCGACGCGTGATGCATAAAAGCCGGCGCGCTCCAACGATGTTCAGTTTATCGACGGCCGACGCTCTGTTCGCCGCTATCAGTGCAGTGTGTATTCCTGTAATTTGACTATCTGTTTACCGGCCACAAGTTCGGCCTAATAAACAGTTTCATTTTGGACCTACCGACATCTGCCTTCGTCGACGTCACGACCACGTGACATCTGGTGGAGGTGCTTCACGGCCCATGTACCGAACGCCCCCCCTCACCCAGCCCACGTCGCGAAGAAGACACCGACACCATCAGTGACAGTCGAGCCAGCCGCAGGCTGAAAGGACTCCCCCCGCTGCACGGACTCCTACCGGACAAGTCAAAAGCCACGGTGACGAAGACGACAGGAACAATGACAGCCGCGGTGTCCCCAGCAACGATCGTGATCCAGCCACCGAGAGAGCCACCGACTTTCCATGGATCGCCAAGTGAGGACCCTGACACCTGGCTAGAGACGTACGAACGCGTCGCGACTATGAGCAACTGGGACTCGGACGAAAAACTGCGACGCGCCTACTTCTACCTCGAGGACGCCGCGAGGACGTGGTTCGAGAACCGGGAGTCCACGCTTCGAACATGGGACCTCTTTCGCGGCGCTTTCTTGGAGACGTTCGCGAGCGTCGTCCGAAAGGAAAGGGCCGCCGCCTTACTGGACACACGAGTGCAGCTCCCGAATGAGAGCGTCACCATCTTTACGGAGGAGATGACGCGGCTCTTCCGGCACGCCGACGCTGACATGCCCGAGGAAAAAAAGGTTCCGGTTCCTCATGAGAGGAGTAAAGGAAGAACTTTTTTGCCGGACTTGTGCGCAACCCCCCGAAGACGGTCTCGGAATTCGTTTCGGAGGCCACAACCATCGAGAAAGCGCTAGAACTCCGCAACAGTCAATACAACCGCCGCCTGCCTAACGTCGAGCTACGCGGATGTTCAAGCGCTGAAAGCCGACGACCTACGAGAAACGATCCGAGCGATCGTTCGAGAGGAACTGCGCAAGCTATTACCCTCGCCCCAGCCTTAAGTGGACTCGATCGCCGACATTGTTCGGTGACGAAGTCCAGCAAGCGTTGGGAATTCCCGAACAAACACAGCCCCAGCCGCAGGCCTTGAGTTACGCTGCTGCAGCCCGACGCTACGCACCCTCTCAACGCCCCCGTCAGGACGCCGCACAGCAGCACTACCGTCGCCAGACGCCGCCGCCATCACCACCGCCGCCATCTAGCCCGCCTGCCGGCCAGCGGTACACGCCGAGGAAGACCGACATCTGGCGAGCCCCCGACCACCGTCCACTCTGCTACCATTGCGGAGAAGCCGGCCACACGTACCGCCGATGCCAGTACCGACAGATGGGGCTACGCGGATTCGCCGTCAACGCTCCGCGTCCGCAGCCAGGCGAACGGCCTCGCGACATCGACGACTACATCACCGGAACACAGTCATCGCACCGCCGGCAGTACAATGGCCCAAACCGGGGCCGGTCGTCTAGCCCGTATCCGGGAAACTGAAGGCAGCAACCGATGGAGGTGCGGTTGCTGTACGACGAAATGCCGAAGATCCTCCGCGGCCGCCGACGACGACAACGCGAGGAGACCAGGAGAATACGACGCGAAGCAGACGAAGCCCTGCCGACGAAACTTCGCGGACCGACGAAGACGTGACGACACAACAAGGAAGCAGCGCAACAAATCGACGTAGCCATGATCCGACGCCGCGACCCAACCGCAACGGACAACGACGAACCAGCGACCTCGACGTAATATTCGACGGTCACAACATCACCGCTCTCGTCGACACTGGAGCCGACTATTCCGTCGTCAGTGGGCTTTTTGCGACGAAGTTGAAGAAAGTGAAGACTGCTTGGCAAGGCCCTGAAATCTGTACCGCTGGGGGGGTCATCTAATAACGCCAGCCGGTGTTTGCACAGCAAGAGTAACCATCAATAACCGGACCTATCCAGCCAGCTTTCTAATTCTACAACACTGCTCCAGGGACGTAATACTTGGGATGGACTTCCCTAAGTAAACACGGCGCCGTCATCGACCTAAGGTCTCAGTCGATAACACTAACCCCAGAAAAAGCGCTGCCTACCCAGACGACGCCAGGGAGCCATGTACTGAACATGATAGAAGAGCACGTCACCGTTCCGCCTCTCTCCAGCGTCATCATTTCCGTCGGCACCGAAAAACCCGCAGACTTCGAAGGCGTCATCGAGGGTGATCAGCACCTGCTTGTAAACCGTCAGATTTGCGTCGCACGAGGCATCGCCGAGTTGCGTGAAGGGAAAGCAACAGTGATGCTTACGAACTTCAGCAACGAATACAAGCAGGTGAGCAAAGGCACGACGGTCGCCTACGTCGAAGACATTGTGGAAACCAGCGACGCCCTAGCCCTCGCCGAGTTTACCAAACATGCTCCGACGAACCAAGCTCATCAACTAACTTTCGACGTCAATCCGAGCCTTCCGACGCATAAACAAGAACAGCTCAAAACCCTGCTCCTGCAATACAAGGATTGCTTTTCGTCGTCGTCCAGAGTTCGACAGACACCAGTCGCACAACACCGCATCATAACAGAGGAAAGTTCCAGGCCACTACGTCAGAGCCCGTACAGAGTTTCAACGAGGGAACGCGAGGCAATAAAGAAACAAGTCGACGAAATGCTACGCGACGACATCATCCAGCCTTCAAAGAGTCCGTGGGCGTCACCCGTGGTGTTAGTGAAGAAAAAGGACGGAACCCTACGCTTCTGCGTCGATTATCGCCGCCTGAACAAAATAACGAAGAAGGACGTGTACCCTCTCCCACGGATAGACGACACCCTCGATCGGCTCCACAGCGCGAGGTACTTTTCGTCGATGGACCTCAAGACCGGCTATTGGCAAATTGAAGTCGACGAGAGAGACCGAGAAAAGACCGCGTTTATAACACCAGACGGCCTCTTCGAGTTCAAGGTCATGCCCTTTGGTCTTTGCTCGGCGCCTGCGACTTTCCAACGGGTTATGGACACTGTACTGGCAGGATTGAAGTGGCAGACTTGCCTGGTGTACCTGGACGACGTCATTGTGTTTGCTTCAAACTTTCGCGAACACCTCCGGCGACTTGACGCAGTACTTCAAGCAATCAAGACCTCCGGCCTCACCTTGAAGCCTGAAAAGTGCCGCTTCGCATACGAGGAGCTCTTGTTCTTGAGTCACGTGATCAGCAAGTCCGGAGTACGCCCCGATCCTCAAAAGACAGCCGCC
>JALIZH010001000.1:0-13014 GCA_030522465.1 Rhipicephalus appendiculatus | reverse complement strand
GTATTACCACCATGTTGCTCTTGGTGTCGTTACACAACCGTAAACAGCTTGTTATATAAAACACATGGGACTGTTCAAGATATATCCGTGCGTACAACATTTGTAGATAACTTCAGCTTCATTTTGTAACGTTTCGCTCAATAAAAGAATTAGACCAGTCGGCTTCCCTCCGCATGCTTCGCATAACATCGATTTCCATGGTAGGTGGGATCTGTCGAATTTTTGGGGTCTTTTTTCTGTCTATTTATATTTTTTACTCCTTATTTCAGGGCTGGGCAGTATCGAAGATACATGTATCTTAGATACCACCTTTAGATATTTTATGGGTATCTTGTATCTGTATCGCGATACGTCTCGCAAACGAGTATCTGTATCTGTACTTCCGATACTTTCAATAATGTAACGTGTATCTTAAGATACAAGATACTGCTATAGAAACACCACCCTGCGAAACAACAAACGTCAGCTGAACTCTACCAAGCTAATGCTTCTGCCACCAATTCACCTCAATAAAGCTAACGACAGTGTTTGTCTTCTTTCGCCAGAGTGCTCCAGCAACATAGGAAATGAAGTCTATGGGCGTCTCTAATGGTGGAGCGGAGTCACATGATGGCGCTCGAGCCATCTCGACAAAAACAAGCGCGCGAACGTCTACGTGCAGTCGACCTTTCGTTTCGCCATATTTTCTTTCTTTTTAACTGTGTCGGTGCCAAGAACCTTGTTTGTAGCCACGGTACTGTGCTGCGTACTACAATGCGTGCGGCGTCTTTCGCTCAAATTCGGATGCGACTATAGTGTCGTTATCCAAGTTTGTCTTGCGTGGTGCTTCGTTATGTCTCAAAAAATGCAAGAATGGGATTGCTTTGCTTCTCGCTGCTCTCACACAGATTTGACAAATCTCGTCGATGTAACCTTTTCTTGCACACTATGAGATTGACTTATATGCCAAGTAGATTCTAACAACCGTCGCTCCACCGCTGTCGGTGCTATATGCAATAGAACAAGCATTTACGTGACAGATGATATTTTGGCAAACTGTATTCTTGTTCTTCGCGCTAAATTATGCAGGAAGTTTGTTTTATTAATAGCTTGATTGTTAGCACAAGTGCCCTTGCTGTCCTTCGCTTGCATCCCACACATTACCTAGTCCTCTGTGTAGTTTTTCTTTTTTTCCGTTTGTTAACTGTAATAATTCTTTCGTAGCCTCCCTCCTCTATTCGCTTCTCTTATTTATTCTTATTTTTAATTGTCTGCGTCATTGCTATCATTTACATGTCTACATTCCATGTGAGTTTTACTGTTCGTAAAAAAGGCGATGGCAATAGTACAAGCATTTACGTAACAGATAAGATATTTCTTTTGGCGTACTGTATCTTTGTTCTTCGCAAATAAAATTATGCAAGAAGTTTTTTTTTTAATGATAGCTTGATTGTTAGCACAAGTGTTCTCGTTGCTGTCCTCCATTTGCATCCCACACATTACCAAAGCCTCTATGTATTTTTTTTTTCCGTTTGTTAACTGTCATAAGTTTTTTGTAACCTCCTCCTCTATTCCTCTCTTATTTGTTCTTATTTTTTTAATTCTCTGCGTCATTGCTATTATTCACATATCTACATTCCCCATGAGTCAACAAGTTCTGGCGATGTTAGGGTAAGCAAAGGCAAAAATAATCTGAGCGTGACTAGCGCTTGCAGGAACGAAAATTCTGTTTACGATGCAATAAAACAGCGCAATGGAGTTTACATTATAGCAATGGAAATTATAACAAAAAATCTTAAAGACGTCAGGAAGGGGACTTGAGAAACATAATACCATGTACTACAGTTTTCTTCTTCAGCGTCCCCTGCACGAGTCCTTTAGGGCTATTTTCTTTCTCGTGGGCATTGAGTTTTTTTTTTATTGTTTGACTTTAACACCTACGTTGCTGACGATACATCATGCTCTGTTTTCATACATTTTAGAGGGGCCGCCTGTATCGTATTTATAAAGGGTGTCACGTAACTGGAACCAAACTATATACAAAGAAGTGCTTAACCTCCTTGACTGAATAAAAACCAACAACAATGGCGTTTACTGCCATGTGGCTCTCATTATGGTATTTTTATATTGCGCTTAATTTTCTTAACTAGGATGAGAGATGTAACATTTCTGCGATTCATTTTGGGGCCAAGTGTGTTTTTTACGTTTTAGAGGGCATTTTAAAACAATAGATCTGACTTTTGTGGAAAGTTACTACATGCTACGTAGTATCAATGAGTGTGTTTTAATACTGTGTTTATACTCATTAATACTGTGTTTAACAAAGCAAACGAGCCCTTAAGTTTACAATTTTTTCCATACACAGAGATTTTTTCCAAAATGTGGGCAGTGTTGTTGTAGGTATTATTGTAAATATGATCCACGCAAAGCCAATGGGTGTCGCCTGTAATTTATTTTCTGTGCTGCAGCGCTCAGACGTGCTTCTCGGCGCAAAACGACCGGCAAGCGGACTGCGGCGAAATGAGTGGCCGTGGCATAGGCTCCGCCAGCGCGCCAGAATTTCTGACCGCCACACACGGCACAGAAACACCATCGTCCCCGACAAGCGACGGGCTGACGGTCCGCGCGCCGGTTGTTTCTGCTCGATGTGCGTTTAAGAGCGCTGCAGTACGATCGCGCATGAGTGCAGTCACGTGGTTTTATTTCATATTTCGCGTGTTTTCTTCCAAAAAAGCCAAACGATATTCACCACGCAGCATGTAAGCCGCCAAAAAATACAATTGCTTCGGTCGTGTTTAAATTGGTTCTGCGATGTGACGAAGCGCATTTTGCCCTAAAGTGAATAATAAATATGTTGCATATTTTATCATAGTTAATCAACCAACTAAGTGCAATATTAAAATACCATAACGAGCACCACATAACGTTAAACCATATGCCATTGGTTTCATTCATCACGCAAGTTAAAACGCTTGCTTTTCTTTTTAAATATTTGGTTCTACTTACGTAAAATTATCTCTGTATACTTTTTCACTGTCATTTTTTATTGCGGAACTGCCTCGCTATTTGACTTAGGTATATTCGCTTTCCTTTTTAGGTTCCTTAAAGTCCTTTTTTTTTGTGTTACAAAAAAAGCAGGTAAGCAGGCTAGAAGTTGCAATAGTGTGAATAGCAGTGTATTGCTGCGACGCTTCTGCCGCCACGTAGAATACATCTGGGAAGCTTCTGGCGGGCAAGTAGCCCTCCCCGGAGAGGGAATGGTTACAGATTGCACGTTAGTGAATATGTTGCTAACGAACACTTTACGCAAGTTGATAGGTAGAATATGAAAAATCACTGCAGTTTTATGTCCTGTGTAAATTGTGAGCGCTGACTCGGTAATTATCGTCCTCACATGATGCTGTACAAAAAGATTGCTACCAGCGCTGTTGCAGTTCTACACCTGTAGGGTGATGCGCTACTACGAGAACAGTAATACGCTTAAGGGCAACGTAAGATTCTGCACCGGTATTTGTGCCATCTTGCGGAGGCTTCTTATTGTAGTTCTTGCAATTAGACGGCAACTCGCTAGCTAGTCGCCAGGTAGAGCAGCGACACTCATCAAATACAAAAGTGTCCGCAAACAAATGCCAGTCGCTTGTTTCGGAATTAAACTAATATACATTAGGGAAGAAAAACAAAAAATCTCCGGGATTCAAACAGGATATTTCATAAAAATAAGCAAAGTTAGTCGCAGTTAAGACATTTTCAAGCAAACATTTCGGTACATGTAAGGGTATTTGAGGCGTCATTATATAGATCTATAATAGCAAAATTTCCAAATGTATCGCAAGCATCTTTAAGATAAATGGAAAGTATCGTATCGAATACATTCATTCCGGAAGTATCTTGCATCTGTATCTCCGATACTTCTTGCGCGAGTATCTTGTATCGCATCGCGATACAATTTCAAAGTATCTTTGTCCAGCCCTGCTATTTCCCAGTGTACTTTTTCCTTCTCTCTTTTCCTTTCTTTTCTTTTTTCTCGCTTGCTCCCTCTTTTTTCAATTTTTATACGTCGTTTTGCCTGCGTTACGCCATGCGACGACAGCATATGACAGCCTGGGCCTCTAAAGTGCTCCGCGCTTAATATAACCACCCAGACGCTCATGAAACAAAGCGGGAAGAAGACTTCTCTTGGGCGCGAACGTGCGCTCGATGTGGCGCAGGTAGCTATGTTATGTGGTAGCGCCTGCGTTACGCCAAGCGAAGATGACAGCATATGATGACAGCATACGACAGCCCGGCCCCTCAAGTGCTCCGCATTAAAACAAGCGGACGATTAAAGAAGTTATTAGAATCTATTTGAAGTGAATTCAGTTATTTGAATGAAAATGCGATTGTTCGTATCGTGGCACTGGATTTCCAGCGTAGTAATCATAGGTGTACGTCACGCAACGCGCGGACGTGGTTACTGCGCCAAAAAATCGTACCAGACGCGAGTGCCCTCATTGACAGATCCACGGAACCATGGCGCAAAGTTTACTTGCGACTTCCCTTCCAGTGTGAAGCTCACATTACAGCGCCGCGCTCTGCTAAGCGCCATTACGCTTGACTCATAGAGTACCCGAACAGGAAAACGCGCCGAACTTGAGACGAAAGCATGCATTTCTGTTGCAAATTCGAATATTAAGCTACTACAGCGGTATAGCTGTTCTTGTGACAATACTTACAGTCACTATAAGTTACAGGATCTCTAGCGTTTCGAAAACCACGATATAGTTATGAAGCGTGCCTTAATTGGGGAGTTCAGAAAAGTCTTCACGACATTTTGTTGCTTAATATCCTGCTAAACGTGTATCATTTCCTCATTTCATCCTCCTTGTAGCGGATGCCTAGGAATTGATCTAGCACCGACATGCCCAGCAGCTCAACACTTCAGCTGCAAAGAAGTCACTGCGAGCAATTCTCTCTGGTAAAACGTTCGGTAACAGCGCAGTGGACCAAAATGGAAGCCATAACGACTATGGGGCTAGATTCAAAGCCTTAATCCTTTAATCCAGCAGTAAATAGATATGTGCGATGTTTGGTAATGCGCAGAAGAGGAAGCGGCGGTGGCGGCTCCGCTGATAGACACTATTCATTGGTCTCCACTACAGCATCCGTCTACGTGTAGGAGAGACGGTGCAGTGGATTGGGCGTCATACTTCTTGGGCTGAAGGGAGTTGGGGGAGATGGCCACAATAATTTAATTAAGGTGATGAGGAAACAAACTCGCCCGCATGTATAAACATAAGCTCAGCGCAGAGCGACCTAGTGACCTCCGACTTTGACCTTATGGTGACATGATATGGCGACATCGCTTAATACTTTTTTGCATCACTCGTGCCGACGCCACCGACGGTAAAGTTTGCGTTTCATGAGGCGTTTAAGGCTTTCGTCTTAATACGAACCCAGTAAGCTTGTATAAACATTGGGTTCATGCAGTATCGAAACCACGTCTCAGTAGGTGCAACGATTTGTGATTGGGTAACGCACGAGTTGAGCCCTCCCGGAATACTATGCCATTCGTCTGTAGCGTGCATAGCAAAATTTCCCCCGCTATTTTACTGTGTGCTGTCCTGGTCCTCTCTTCTCACTTGTTTCGATAGTACGGTCAAGTGAAGGATGGCGCCAGGGTAAAAGCTGTCACTTCACCGTTACACGTACACTCATGGGTCAGCTTGAAATAATGAGCTCCTCTTATTCGCAAAGATAAAATTATTGTTTATGTGGTGAACTAAACGGAAGACTTGAGGGCGGAATCCGTCCCTGAAAGTCCCGTTAAGCGGTGCGTGGCGTGGAGGTAGGACAATTCAGAAACGCTTCATCTACCGCCATGGCGTGAACGATAGATTTCAGTGCACTGAGGCAGTAGTAAATCCTTTCCCGAAGATACAGCGTGCCTTCTGAAACTGCAGGGGAAGGAGGGAACGAAAACCGCTTCGTCCAGGTAGTCGCGTTAGAAAAAGTCCTGGCAACCTCAGTTATGATTACAGCAGTTAAAAAACTCTACACGAAATGTCATTCTGCTTACTTTGTAAATATGAAAAAAGCGTACACACAGTCCCATCAGTGTTGCTGCTTTCGTAATTTGGTAGCGTAAACCGTTCCCGACTACGACACTTCTAACTTCACCTATAGCCTGATCGCGATACTTATACAGATTGTAATAGCGCGCTAAGTGATAGCTTACATAGAAATCGCTTACATAGATTGTGAAGCTTTTGGTATCAGAGCATCTGCGCGTACGTCTGTAACGACGCTTTGCGTAGTCCAACATATTGAACAACACAGTTTAGCAGTTTTCCCTTGTAATATGTTACCACGACCTGGCGCATGGCTCAGGAAATTCAATATCAGGCGTGACATTTGGGCCTAAAGAAATCGCTTTCTTGTTCACTAATTACAGTCTAAAAATGCATGAAACATGTGGAAATTCGCGATAACCACAACGAGGCATAGATAATGTTGCACAAGATGATACAGAGGTGACCGACAAACCGGTGAAATTAAGTGAAAGCACAATTGCCGGCCTGCTGTAAAATACCCAAACATTGCATCGAAGACCATATTCACCTGACTTTTTCTAAGTGTGGGAAAGAAGTTTTATCAGAAAAATTAAAATTATTTTAGAATGTCAGACAGTTGACCATGTTTCCATGAAGTGACTTCAACAGAGTAGACTAGGACCACAGATGGGCAAATTCGAGGAGCTACCCCAAAGTTAAGAAGCTTATGAAAACCATGACGAATGTTGTTCACAGTCAAACTTCGGTAATAATGGTACACTCTCTCGGTATTGTCAAATTTATCATCAATTCTTGCTATACATCGATACTTTCCACTAATGAAAACTATCAAAAATACCTTTTCCTCCACTTTACTTGCTTCACATTACGTAAATTCCATTCACTATACTTTCCCTTGGCATTATTGGTTCGTTAGGTTTCGCTAATATTGTACCTAAATAAGGAAAATTAACCCTTTTAAAAGTCCCCGTTTCTCCCTGACTATATATTAATCATAGCATATTGTTCGCGCTGTATATTGATCGCCTCTGAGAGTACGAGAAAATTTACAGGGCTATGCCTCACCCTACAGAGCATAATTTGTGGCGGTGACTGTTGATGATGCATTGCTTATTGAACAGGAGGGGCTAGATCAGGCTCATCCGGTTCATCCGGCTCATTCGAGGTCACATGGTTGCACCTACGATTCCGGGCCATGGCTCATTGTCGAGAGTGAGACCCCAACCTGGAAGACCATCGCTACCAGCCCTTCGCCGCCCATACAGCGCCATCTGCTCCGGTGTCTACAACGCAACCAGCCCGCCGGGGCCAACGACAGCGTGTGCACGACCGGAACGATGTCACTTCCTGGCCCAGTGGCTCCGCCAGAAGCTGGACTTCAATGTAGATCCTTGCGAGGACTTCTACCGGTTATGTATGTGGCACCTACCATTGGCCCGGGAACAACGTTTTTATGGAGGTACTCTCGACGAATTTGCTACACTTACACTGTAAGAAGATTTCAGTGCCATCGCGTATGTCTGTGACGCTGCGATGTACGAAAAGAAAGAGGTTGATGAGGTAAATCAGGTAAAAGAGTTAATCAGTTTTGAACACAAATAGTTTGTGCTACCCGCCATATAATTGAGTAGAATTGAATTTACTAGCCGCCTAGTTGAACGAATTCATGGTAGTCCCTGTGTATCCTTTCTTCGTCCCCGTTTATTTCGCGCAAATTACTACCATGAATTGAATTTGTCATAATGCTGTGCACGCTACATTTGCGAGGGCTGCATTTTTATTGTGCAGTTCAAGTACCTGCATATTTGTAGCCATGATTAGTTGAGCTAAGAGATTGAGCTACTGGTGAGTCTTACTGCTAGATAACTTCTCTTTACCTGTTATCATGGCGGAATGCTAGCGGAAGGCAGCGCATTTCCAAATCTATTTCGAGCGTATTCCTCCAAAACATACAGAGAGCAGTGAGACAGGACTGCTGAATTACAACCATATTCTTCTTGCGATTAATTCTTCATTTGGGATACTTCACGTTTTGCTTTCGTGGTAGGGCTTACAACTGCTGTATCGAAAAATATGCAAAGAACAAAGCGACTTATAAAGGCCACAGTTGCCCTTACTGCTGGGTTGTCTTGCAAATGAAGAGTTTTTTTTCGAAATGGAGTCAAATCCACCAAAACAGAATTAGTGAAAACAGTGAAAATCTCTGTTACGCAATGTAAATACAACGCTTTCAAACCTATTACGCGATATATTTTACATGTCAGCTAGTAGAAGTTTACGGCCACAATTAATTAAAATATACAGTGGACTTGACCAATATTAGCATGATAACTTTGGATTTGGCTCATATTGAAATGACACATTCAATTCGAGGCGGTATTCTTGCAAAAACTTTATTGAAATCGACTTTCAAGAGCAGTATGATAGAGTTTTGGCCGAAAAAGCCATCAAAGATAGCAACAGTGCTTCAATTAAGGGCCTTCAACTATACACGAAGAGCCGGTGCGTCTTCTTCGCAGCACAAGCAGCTCTACCGAAATCTTCTGTATGATCATTTTCTTTGGCACGCCTGAGGACACTGACAAAATAAGCGAGCTCTTGATTCTCTTGCCATGAACTGCCGAAATGCTTTACGAGAAGGCTCGTCACATCTATCAGTTTCATTTTGTTGACATGATGAGGTACAGTGGGCATTGCACGGTAGCTTGTGCAAGGGACTTTCCTTTAGGACTGGCACGAAATTTGATACGGAAACATTATAGTGGGGTTCTGTTTCAACTCAAGGGCTTCTACCAGCTGCATTTCTTTGAATGTAGAAGACCTGGTTTCTGTTATCTTAAACGGCAGCTGGATGTCGATTTCATCTCTGCCGTACAGTAGGCTTTCCAGTCATACACGTCCCAATGTTTTCCGAGCTGTAGCACAGTGCCATGATATGAAAAAATCATTTGGTAGCTTTGGGAATTCAGGATTGTGTTTCTTCGTGAGGATTTCTTCCCACGTCCTTTTCAATCTGGCCAAATACCCTGTCTGAGGTAAAGCTCTGCTATTGGCTTACTGGATTTGCCTCATTTCGATCCGTACAGCGCACAGATCTGGCTCAATTTTCGTTTTGAAACGAAATCTGGTAAGCACCGTAGCTGGTTGTAGCTGACCTATTTCGTTTCGATAACTATTTTACAGGAAAGTTGAGAGTATGTATGTGCCAATGGAGCTTTATTTGAGCCAGTTTCGGTTTCTGGATTTAGCTCATTTCGAAAAAACTCCTCAAATGAATCATCTTGAATTCATTGCTAGTGTGGGTGAGGTATGCGCTTGACAGCAACATCGAGCAGCGCCACTGGATCTGATCATAACCGTGAATATTCACGGTGCGTCCTTCCGGACAACACTGGCGCCCCGCTTTGCGCGCACGCGCAGAGCTCTGGTATGCATCTGTGGTGTATGACAATGTAACTATTGGTGACTAGCATTGCTCCGGCCGAATGAAGAGCGCGTGGGCGCACGTCCTTGCGGCCGCCGCTACCAAACCTGGCGACAAACCGCCTTCGCCGGCAGCGTCTAATCTCGTAAAGGCCCTGTCATACCCCGACGTTCATGGCGCGCGCCGAGTTCGTTTCATCGCGTCACGTCCGCTAGAACACGGCAATGCGCAAATCGGCCTACACTAGTGCAACCGGTTCCAACGCGACGTGGTTCGACGCAGCGGCCGCTGCCAAAGCAGCGCATGCGCATTAATTCACACAGATCATGTTGTTCTGGCGGGAGTATTTACGGGTGACGAGAGAGGGCGCTCACTGCGGATGAGTTCGGCGGGCCGTGCGCGAAATGCAGCAGGAGCGCGATTCTCACCGTGCGTCCACCTAGTGAACTCTCCATTTCGGCGGAGAACGTTGAATTACTCGAAAAAATGGCGAGTCGTGAAGACATGCACTCTTGACCACATCGATGCAATCGAACCTGCCAGCGCTTTGCCAGCGTAAAGAGAAAGAAACTGGACGAAATGTACTGTAACAGGACACTTAAACAAAGTTGAAAAGCCCGACCTGCGTATGACGATGTTGATGCTTCTCAACGATGCAGGTAATGCGTACCAACCTTCCAGGTGAGTTAGGCGTAGCTGCCGCGTTAAACCTATTTCCAAGGCTAACGTGTTTAGAGAACATGCACGCACTGAGATGCGCGTCGAAAAGCGATTTCGGGGGCAGTATTCGTCGCGGCGGTGAAACGCATTACACCTTTCCCATTTGTGTTGAGAGTTGTGAAAGCTTCGTGACGTCAGTATGACGTTGTGGAATAAAGACCTGAAACAGGCGGCGTTGCAGCCACCAAGCTCCAGCCAATCAGTGGAGGCTGAAGCGATAAGGGGTACACCAGGTGGACCCATCGAGAATCGCGCCCCAGGGATATCGAGCCGAGCAACGCTCTATTGCGTCAAGGGTTACCGGCCGCGTTAGTCAGCCGCCGCCGGACTATAAATGGCTGTGTTTTGGTTAACGTGAGCGTCGCGCAAGCGTGACGCGCGGACGCTACGTCGGATTATATCAGCCCCTTCCACAGTCCAACCACGCGAGTTGTCGCGCCCAAATTTGAGCTTGGGTTCCCTTCAATGTCAAGCGCCCCATATGTCAATGCACTGCGCGCACGAAGTGGTTTCGACTTCTTTTCCCGTCCCCACTCCACAATTTTTACATTTCTTAACACGAAAGTGTTTTATGCCGGGGTCCACCAAGACATCAGTGATGAATTTCCGTCACGGAAATGACGTAGAAAAAGTTCACACGATCAGAAGACAAAGAAAAAAAGTTCCGTCAACGGGAGCCGAACCCATGTCTTCTCGGTTCGTGACAACAGATGTCGGGCACGGTAACCACTGCGCCGCGGTCAAACACTTTTCAGGCTTTAAAAACACGCCTTTCATATCTAATACTGTCCTCTCACAGTGTTCTTGCTAAAGTGCGTAATGAATCATGACCATGATAACTACGATTACTTCCTTCAACGCATCGTTTCTACACGTCCGTCCCATTCAGCGCGTTTTCAAAAGGAGAAATGCAAATTCGTCAACGCTTTAACACACACCGCCAGGCGGCGACCTTACCTGAAGCATCGTAAAGAATCGTCGCCGCTCATATACATCATCCATTCATACTAAAACAGCTCTGCGACGCTCGCTTGCTTCACCTGGCTGCAACTCAGCATTCCCCACTTTATGCTCGCCCTGCGAAAACTGGCGAAAACTCGCGGCCGGCCAACAGAGAAGACACGACGTGCGCTGCGTTTCCCCCTCTATCGGGCAGTGTTGTCTAATAGACAGATTTAGTTGGGCGTCCGCAATAGCTCTGCGGACGCAGCGTGCCGCTTGAAAGTGAATGGCTGGCAGCCCGCGTCCCCGGAGCCGCTGCGGACGCCCAAATAAAACTGTCCAATATCTCTAACGTGCGACGAGTACGCGACCTTAGTCCAAGTTCGGCGTCCACCTAGTCATGCTCTGGCTGTCACACCCATGCTACGTCAAAAGCAAAACTTCTGGAGCTCACCTTACTGACTCAAGGAAAATGTATTTTTGCGCTAGGCTCATTCGGACTCAGACTCACAAAAATTTTTCTGAGCCGGACTCACCAGACCACACTCACGAAAGTTTTCTTCAAGCGGACTTACTCGGACTCGAACTCACCAAAACATTACCCACCCAGACTCACTTAGACTCACGGCTCGACCTGAGTCTAAGTGAGTCCGGGTGAGTCGTGATTCCATAAACTGCTAGCCCAAAATTATTGACCACGGTGTCAATGTTACGTAATCGGTGCTCTTCTGGCACCTTTTGATATAGTAATTTCGTATACGAGCTATGAGTGCTGTAAACAGTAATGTCATTGTTCTTGAAAGAGATGACAACATAGGATATATTTATCAAGAACTTCCTTGAAGAGTTGGCAAGCGGGATGGGGGGTGGGGGGAGTTCTAGGCACACCCTACGTATATCGCGCCTCAGATCAATAAATATTGAAATGGTAAGAAGGACACTGCTCTCCAATACGTGTGAGCAGACGCATAAGCGTGAATCCAGGCAAGACTGATAGTAATGTTGAAGATGAGTAGATATGACCATACGTCGGCAAAGAATGTGGAACTCACTCAGACTCACTCAAGAAATATATCTCGCGCTTTGGCTTCACTCTGTCTCAGACTGCAAAAATTCTCCTGAGCCGAAACTCACCCGACTGTAACGAAAATTTTCTTCAGCCGGGCTCACTCGCACTCAAACTTCACCAAACATTATCACCGTGGGACTCACTCAGACTCAAACTCACGGCTCAATCTGACAAGTCTGAGTGCGTCGACTCATGAGTGAGTTCACCGACCTGTGGTCATACTACGTACTTTCATTACCCACCACAGTTAACTACTACTGCTACCACAATCATCTATGTCCACAAAGGTTTGTTAAATCATTAACCATGGAGGTTAGTCGCCGGGATGGGGATGCCATCAATAAGCGCTGCGTCATCGATGCATCCACGTTAAACGCTTCATAGCTGTGCAACACCAATGCACATTGTACAAGCTCCATTATATCGACGCACAGTAATTATTAAACTACTTCTGTAAGGTCACGTTTCACTTTCGTTTTATACCGATTCCTATGAAGGACGAATCAACCATATTTTTTGCTATAGGCCAGGATCAATTCTTTGACGCACAACCCTGCGCGCAGTTGTCAGCTAATGGGCGCGCACAGTGCAGGCGCTGTGGGTTCGATACGTCACAGATGACGGTTAGCGAACGCTGGTGGCAACGCTACCTCTACGAGATTGTCGGACTTCTACCGTTAATTTACTCGTAGCATAGCGCAAAAAAGAATCGAAGCACGTAATTTTGTTCGTCGCTTCCTCTTGTCTCCTTGTTTCTTTTTGCGAATGATAGGTTACATAACACAACTGATGGCACTCATGCTAAAAGGA
Source organism: Rhipicephalus appendiculatus (assembly GCA_030522465.1). Taxonomy (NCBI): domain Eukaryota; kingdom Metazoa; phylum Arthropoda; class Arachnida; order Ixodida; family Ixodidae; genus Rhipicephalus; species Rhipicephalus appendiculatus. The sequence continues at coordinate 20 of JALIZH010001000.1, read as the reverse complement.
CAGGCCGGACGCTGTCATAG
>JALIZH010000999.1:0-23381 GCA_030522465.1 Rhipicephalus appendiculatus | reverse complement strand
TAACTCCGCGTTCGAAACTGGCCAACGGGGAAGACACAAGGCGCGTTGCGTTTTCCTCTGGTCGAGCAGCGTTGTTCAAGAAGTCCAACATGCCGCGAGTGGGCGACCTTAGCCCAAGTTCCGCGTCCAATCAGTGACGCTCTTCTGGCTGTCACACCGCTTTCTATGATTCCGCTCTCACCGTACAGCTACCACAAGCATCTATGACCACAAGGGTTTGTTTATTCATTGATCATGGACGCTAGTCGTCGGCATACAGATGTACCACCAAGCGTCAACGTGGGTGCATCCACGTTAAACGGTGTTCTAACTGTCAAACACTAATATACATTGTGCAAGCTATCTTATATCAATGTACAGTAAACATTCAATCACTTCTGTAAGGACACGTTTCACTTTTCGTGTTATACCGATTCCTATGACGGAGGGATCAACCATGTTTTTTTTCTTTTCGCGCTAGATTCTTTTAGTGATGATTTACTGAAGAAGGCCACCATGCATCCATAGCAGCCACGTGCTTCCCATTTAAGAGAACATGGCACATCTTGCGGACCAAGCGTATTAGGATTGCATATTAAGACTTTGAATATAAAGCTAAAGGCACTCATATAAAAAACAACGTAATACAGTCTACAGTTTTCCAAAATAAGTTTTATCAGTTAGTTCACCGCTTCACAAGAAAGCTTACAATGATCATAAAACGAAACATCAAACAACATGTGACCAACGTGATGTCCAAATAGCGAAGACATTTTAATGGTTCCTTATGGCGGATGACATGTTTTTTTTTGCACTTTCAGTTCTCGTGCACCAGGGAACAGCTGCTGGTAAGACGTACTGCAATACGCCTGTGATGCTATTTACATGCGTATATTTCCATTCTGTACCCTAAAAATACTTTTTGTTTGGATCTTCCACAGACCCAGAGAAAAAAGAAAATTCCACTGTTCCAGGTAACGATCACAGTAGATCCTGATCTACCAATAACTTCATTTAGAATAACTTCTCTCGACCTAATAAGTCTATAAATAACTTTGGTACGAAGTCTGGCATTTCTTTAGAACACCTTAACTTTTACTGCTAAGAAGAACACGCAATAAAATGTTCTTGATTCATTCGATAATATTGTAGTGTACACCGGCAAAAGAAAACATAAAACGCATAAAAATGGATTACTTTGATTTGTCTTTATGGTAATGCATGCCAACTTTCAAAGTGAGGTGGTTGGGCGATTCAAGCAAATCCCACAGTGCTTATATACACCTAAATTTTCCGGGTCTGGGTCTTTCTTTTGCAACAGCTGCTTAGAAATTTTGTTGCCGTGTGGTGAGCTAGCTTTTACTTAACCAAAATGCATCAGGCCTCCGCAGTGTGTCAATACAAGCCACAAATAAAAATGGGTCAATAGATGTTCTATTTCTTCATTGGTGGCGGCGTCACCAAATGTTAATAAACTGCGTTCGTAGCGCATATATTTCGTACCATCCCCCCCACCCTCCCTGTTTGTCGCACCGTATGTTACTCAAAGCATTTGGTTGTAAGTTTTTTTTTTATTTGAAGGTTATGTGCGTGTGAGTAAAATCTAAGTCTATGAATGCGGCAACTTTCTCATTGGCGGCCAAAAACGAGGAGAGCCCAAAGAAAAGTCACACGCATTGCCGAGCTTAAAGCCGTTTGCGTCACGATAAGAGTTAAAAACGAATTAATAAACGTGTAATTACAATAATAACGAAAAGTGTTTCGATATCCAGTCAATCTGCGAAATTATTACAAAAATTTTCCTAGTTGATGCGAACTCCATGGAATAAGAAGAACATAATTTCGTTGCCGACAGAAGGAAAGCACATCAGCTATCAATCTGCTCCCGGTGCCGCTATGTTTACCGAGTTGTACAATATGTAATATGAAAGCAAGTCATAAAAGCTTAAACGTTTCTCCTTTGTAACGCGACGTTTTCATGGGCACCGGAAATAAAGTGGTTGAAGCTAAACCTTGGCAACGTATGATTAGTGCAGCCATAATGCGCAACTCACGGATATGCGAGGAATGCATACAAATGTAAAAATTATAGGGCTTCTTCAAAATACCAACGTAAGCGATCTGCTAATATCAGTGGAACACCATGCAAGAGGCAGTCACAAAAATCCCTGACAAAAATTTAAAAGTAAGAACGAAAAGCGCTTAATAAAGGTTCTTTTTTATTAAGCAGCGTATATCCGACTAGTCAGCACTATTACTTTGCAGCGCAGTGAAACCTGCAAATATCTAGTAAGACTGGTAGCACTTTGCAGAAGGGTAGCACGCGGTGTCTTAGTGACCACTGTATAAGCTACCGCACGATAGTATCCGTGTAGTGATCTGCCGACAGAAATAAACCATGGCCGTGACGGCTTCATCTTCGCGCTGTCTCGGCGACATCAATTAGCACGCATCAAATGTTTCTTTAATGAAGTTATGACGCAAACAAATGCTTCTTAGTTCGCCGACACACTCCGGAATATTGGCGGTTGCTCAAATGTGTAAAATCGTTGAAAATAAATATATGACAGTAATATCCCAAAAGCGCGACCAATTGTTTTTGGTGAAACGAAGTTAACGAAGCTGCTTCACATCAATATGACGTATTTACAATACACCATGCTTTGGACACACTGTTCTCTTTATACTAATGCCCGAGTTTTAGTCCGTAGATATTTCGCTGCTTTTTTACCGTGTTACATTAACTTTTTATGGATGATGCCCATGATGTACATCTAGAAGATAATACAACATCTAATTTCTTATAGGAGATAGTTTTGAATTTTTAGATGTTACCGGACTGGTGCAACCGCATCGCAAAATTCATTATTTGCTATTTTAAAGCTGCTCCTGGCTGCGCTGATGATGTGACTACCTCAGGGTGAGCATTGCGTCTTGCACTTTTGCTGCTGAATGTTGACTAATTGCGCTGCTACTCACGTTAGCACATTACCTCTGCTCTTGCCCATATATCAATATCACAAAAGACTGAGTTGTGGTATACTTTTGAAAGCGAATATTACTGAATGGTTCACCATCTTCAATTTGGGCGACTGTAGGTAACAGTGCGACATAAAAAAGTGGGTTTAGTATTTCTAAAATTAGTAAATAAATTAGGTTCTCTCCGAGGCCGATATCCTTTCGCCGCTTTCTTTTTCTTTGCTATATAAGAAATTATGAACGCACTTGTAGCGATAGCATAATATATTTAAAATCTAAATTGCACGAACACTACACGTATGGGTCATCCACGATTTAGGGGATACAGTGGTGTGGAATGATAGAACTACATCGATGAAGTGATATTGCGTTTAGGCTGAACTGAACCAGTCTGAATGGAAAGTCGATGACGGGCAGATGACAAGATACACAACATAAAATTTGCGTTCCTCTTCTACGGTGCCATTTGTGCTGCATACTAGGACAATTGTTCTGTAAAGGTACCTTCTACCTTCAGTGAAGTTACTTCTACTGAAATTGTTTACAGCAATAACTTGGCTACAGTTACCTGGTGTTGGAACATTTAAAAGGACAATAATTATTGACACTGTTTTTTTTACTTTGCTGTGAGCTACGCATGTCACAGCCGTAAAGATTACATTTATCCTTTGTTTTAGTAAATACAAGTGAATATCCTGTCTTTTCAGGAGCTTCGTCAACCAGCACCCCTATTACTACAACAGGTAATATTAAAAAAAATTACATGCAATTAGAGCATTTAAATGAATTATAATTGTGGAAATTGTTTTTTTTTCTTTCGAGCTCACCATTTTACTACGAAAATATAATATTTCTCTTTTACTAAATATAAATTATCATCCTTTCTTTTCAGGATCTTCGACAACCAGCACCAGTACCACTGCAATAGGTAATGTTAAGAAACTCATCCCACGCATACGTTCTGCATCAATTAGCTTTGTGAGCTTTTCCACCATGTGGGAGTGAAAAAGATCTAGGAAACTTTGAGTACTATTCAAGTGCACACTAGGATACCATCAGAAGGCTTTGGTAAAATACCTCTAGGTTTCTTAAAACAGTTCAAAGATTACATTGGTCGTTTGTTTTAGTAAATACAAGTCAATATCCCGTCTTTTCAGGAGCTTCGTCAACCAGCACCCCTATTACTACAACAGGTAATATTTAAAAAAAATTACATGCTGTTAGAGCATTTAAACGAATGATATATTATGGAAATTGTTTTCTTTTTTATTTTTTTTCCGAGCTCGCGATTTTAGTACGGAAATATATTTCTGTTTTGCTGAATTTAAATTATCATCCTTTCTTTTCAGGAGCTTCGACAACCAGCACCAGTACCGCTGCAACAGGTAATTTTAAGAAACTCATAGCACGCATACGTTAAACATCAATTAGTTTTGTGAGCTTTTCCACCATGTGCGAGTGCAAAAGAGCTAGGAAACTTTCACTGCTATTCAAGTGCACATTAGGATACCATCACAAGGCTTCGGTAAAATGCCTATTAGGTTTATTAAAACAGTTCAAAGATTACATTTGTCGTTTGTTTTAGTAAATACAAGTCAATATCCTGTCTTTTCAGGAGCTTCGTCAACCAGCACCCCTATTACCACAACAGGTAATATTTAAAAATCATTATTGTTTGCATGACTTCGATCTATGTTGTGTCGTGGCTCTACTTCAGATAGCAGTATTTCGACTCAGAACAATGTAGACTACTAATTGGAAGGCTCAAATTAAGTAGACAATGTACGGGCCTAATGTTATATTACTTAGGCTTTTCTATTTTTTTAATGCGTATACTGCCAGCTCAAGCACTGCTACGAATGGGAGGTGTGTGGCACGGATCGTTCCCGCAAGTCGAAGTATGAGTTCTCATTTATGTTTGAAGGACCTAGCCTGAGACTACGCTGCCAAATTATATACATGCCCAAATCATCGCTGCCCAACTATGTGGATGGTAATGCATGTTTTATTTTATTATGAGTGAGTCCTCTAGCTATGATATAGACACTGTGCATGCACGTCTCCTAATGCGTACTAACATTATTGGTCTATACTTGGATTGACTGGCAAAGATGGATATAAAAAATCTTACTCGTATTCTATGGGCACATTGTCAATCATAAGTGTTCAATGCGTTGCCACCCTGGCAACTATATTGGTGAACTGGGCGCTAATGTTTCACTTTGCACTTACAAAACAACTCTGGAGTGGCGATTGTCAAAACTAACAACATTCTTCATGAAGCCATAGTTAGGCGAGAGTAAGCTGAAAGGGCTGTGACCAAAAAGTGTTTTACTGCTTATAGCCAGTACCACATATGCTCTAGCGTTCACATCTACATTAAATATGTGTGCTGTCGTCTGTTTCCTTCAAACGATGATACTGCATTGTCACTTTTTTTCGTTAATTGTAAGTTTGACACAGATAGCAAGGCAAGATTGAAAAGTTCATAACTGTACATGCTACGTCGCAGCAGCGGACATTTGGAGAGGTGGTCTTCTCCAAGTAATGAACTGTTTCATTTAACACATTATTTTACACGGCTACCTGATTACCAGCCGCACACAATCGTAAAGAAGTAGCACAAGATGAATATCCAGGCTAAGAGAAAATTTCAGCGCAACAATTGCATACTACAAATGTATGTCTAAACATACACGGGCGAAAATTTCTTCGTACGCAGCACGTTGTGACGTTTCGTTTGTCTTTCCCCCAATTCAGAAACAACGACAGTGACAACTACAAGTGAGTACCTGTTCTTACCGAAGTCATAACAATCGCCGGACGCTTCAGTTAAATATGAATCATGTATAACAATTGCAAAACGGATTTTAACGGCTTTAAACGACATCTTGGTCGGACTTCCTGTTAGAAAGAGAGAACACATTCAATATTCATGAATACATGGGTGAAGCAAACAGATAATGAAAGGCCGTCCTCAGATTTTGTTACTGGGCTAAGTCATTTTCAGATCAAATTTGATATTGGTAGGTTGTGTGCTAATTTTGGAATCGCTTCAAAACTGTAATATAGCGCTATCATATATGGACTCTGTGACAAAATATTTCAGCAGTAATGGTATATCCGGTTGTACCCCGCGAAAGTGGTCACGCACGTATTCCCATATTCAAAACATACAAAGGGAAGGTGACCATCCGCAAAACATTTGAAGATGTGTAATAAAATAGTCCAACACGCAAGATGCGAGAGCTAAAGGGAGAAGGCCCCTGACAAGGCAAAAATCGCCGGGGCCATTAATCTCTGATAAAGCGAGCTTTCTACCAGTGATCGTAAAATACACAGCTAAATAAATTTATCATGTGTTTACTTAATATCGCCTTGACTTTAGGTCTATAAACAAATTTAACGCATTTATTGCTACAGAACGGACGTCGAAGGGCTTGCCTCGAAAGCCATGTCTTGCGATGCTCGCTTGTACTTTTTATTTATTTTATTTATTGGTACTGCAACCCCTTTTCAGGAGTTTTAGGAGGGTGGGCTACAATGCATGAACGAAAATACATCGTAGTGGCACTCAAAATATAAGTACAGGCAGATGATTAAAAAAAAAAAAAACTTCAGACTTACAGCGCGCCAAAATAACTGAAGCTCCACTCGCACTGTGCCCGCAGTTCGCTTTTATGAGCTGCCTAATGATCTGAACCGTGGAAAAAGACGTTTTCGAGGTCCTCGATTTTCTGGAAACTGCGCCTCGACAAAAAATCAACGGAGAGGTTCCCATACACTTTCGCTTGTGGACGGCTCTCTTTGCAGGACCCAGATAGGCCAGGGATGTGATGACGGCGCCGGTGGTGGTGTCTTTCCTAGCACCGCGTGATCAGAGTGTGGCCCTTATGACATGGATCAGCATGAAAGTTAGGTCTACTCAATAAAGCAACCTCAAGTACACGTATCTCTTTGGCCAGTTCTCTACTTTAGTGGCATCGGTGCCCGGAAATGTACCTGGTTATTGCAGGGCTCCAAGATGATGGAAGGCGTGCTGGTCAGAGAAGACATGGTAGTCTATGAAGACTGGGCATTGGGGCCTTGGGATGCTATTGCAGAGGTTACAAGCGAGCAAGAAATGCTGAGGTCCTTCGCGATCAGAAAGAATATGTTCACAGTATGTAAACGATTTCAATGGCTGACAAGATGGTGGAATTCTCGAATTTCAATAGCATCGTCTTGCGTCAAATTATCTTCGTTATTGTCTTGATCAGGTAGCATTATTAGTTACTATTCCAACAATGGCATTCAAGGGCGGCTAAACAAAGAACATTAAGTTCGAAGTTCGGCCACCTACGTCATACTCAGAATAAATATAACGCAAGTAATGATGTCCTCTATTTAGTATACTTCGATCGCGCACTAGGTTTGGTGACCAGTTACTATGGAATGTTATTGTTAAGAATAAAAACGACCTTACTAGCCTTGCTGTAAACACAAAATATATGACCTCGAAAAATGACATGACAATCATTTTTGTAAAATGTAGGCCTGTCATTGATTACATGCGTAATTCAGGTGATTTAATCGATGTCATATATATGTGTACGCTTTGCAGCGCACGTTGACATATATACTATGATCAGTTAGGTAAAGCTTTCATGAATAATGATCGTATCTTGCTTGCTTATATGCTGTATTATTATGGTTACCGCTTGCATCCGTAAATCTTTACGAACTGAGAATATCACTACGCCTCGTTTATTCATGTTGTTATGCGGTTAACATTTCTAGTTCAGACAATATTGCGAACTGATTAGTTCTCATCAATATTGTTTCTAACACAGACAACGAGCCCTTAAATTTACTCTTCTTGCCCTCATTTCTTGTTAATGTTCCACAATGTGGATATGTAGCAATATTTATATAAGAATATGTTGTGGTTGCATACACACATCGTTGATTATTAGTACGGGAAACAGAAAGTAGCTGAATATATGTTAAAGCACTAACTACAAGAATACTTGCTGCACTGAGTCACGTCGCGTTTTCTTTCTTACTGTTTAACAGCAACCACGCAAGAGCCTACTATGAGTAAGTATGAATTCTCACATAAAATCCACTAACTACTTACAAAGCGTTCTGAGTACGCTCACTAGAAGCTTATTACAACAGTCAATCCTTGCAATCTCTTAAAGAACGCCAAAGATTATGTGGCTGAGCACAGGTCGGCAAAAAATTTGGAGCTCACTCAGACTCACTCAAGACGAATGTTTTTTCTGAGGGCTCACACGAACTCAGACTCACGAAAATTTTTCTCAACCGGACTCACTCTGAGTCAAACTCCCGAAACTTTTTTCTCATCTGAACCAAATAAACTTGCTTCACTCGACCGGGGGACACACTCGGACTCAAGCTCACCGACCTATTATTCAGCTGGACTCACTCAGAATCATATTCACGGTTCGACATAAGCCTGAGTGAGCCTGAGTAAGTCGACTCATGAGTCTGTTAGCGTAAATGTAGCTTTCTCGATAATGGAGTCGATTCTCTGTAACGCCAATATTTCACATATTCGGTGCTCTAGGATACGCTTATAGAACAAATGCCTCCATCTACGAGTTATCTGTGGTTTCAATAAAGTACGGGCATTTTTATGGAATATACGACTCACGCCATATTTTTTAGCAAGAACTTCCCTTGAAATAGTTTACAGGGACAGTTGGCGCATGAACGCGCGTGTGTTGAGATATGTGTGAATAGATATGAATACAAACGTAAGCCAATATAAGACTGATAGTAATTCTGCAAATGAGTAGATATGTGGATAAGATAGATCATGTTCTGTATTATTTACTAAATTTAAATTGTCTCTCATCTAGACACAACGAGAAGAACGACGCCTACGAGACGTAAGTTAGATTAACTTTTTTCTAAGCAATCATCTGAAGCATCAGAAATAAATATACATATCACTTTATCTATATAGGTCTATACAGTAAATCGCATGGTATTTGACTGGATGCGGTGCAGGAATAAATGAAGTAGAAGTACGCAGGGGAAACAGGTTGATCGCAGCATCTTCATGGGAACATGAAAATTAGCACGTTGAACGAATATTTTTGCACATTTAATTACAATATGTGTAATTTGTTTGTGAGAAAACCTGTCTAAGTTATTTTTTAAAATACCAACACGTGCCGGCTATGGCAAGGTGTGAGCGCTTCATCTTGCAACTTCAAACCTCATGTTTAGGTTCTCATGAAGGTATGGTCAAGTTAAGTTCCTGTGAGTGTTCCCCTCTTCAACGACGAATACTTTCAGCTTAATAAACTGTCCTCCTCTTCAGCGACGAATACTTTCAGCTCAATAAACAGAAATATCGGACGTGAACGCCAGTGAGTGTTGCATATGGCAGTCACTCGGGTTGACGCTTAGGCGACCGGCGGAACAAATTAGGATTGCTACTGTGTGTCTGGTAGCTCTGTTACAAACACTGATGGTGCCAGTATAAAAGGTAGCACGGGAAATCGCCTGACGGGAGAGAGTTGGTGCTGCGTGAAAGATCTCTAGAGGAGCACGAGCAAATGCAAAAGTCGATTACTGTAAGCAGTTAGTGAGTTGAAAGCAGGGAGGCTGTATGGCGCGTCGTGATTCTATGCAAACAGCGCTATTGTAACAGATACAAGATAACTCTTTACCCAACTTCAACGCTGCCTTTCAATTGAAGATTTGATTCACAGAGCACGCTAAAATACTCTTAACTGTTCATGCGCTTAAAATGCTATAAGCTGTTCATGAGCATCACGCTTGGTCAGTAATGTAGGAAATTGGGCTAGTTGGAATATACTCATGACAATCATAGGCAATAAAAAAGGGGCAGAAGAAAGTACCCCACACACCTATGTGCTGTCTAGAAACTGAAAGTTTCATGAACACGTGGAATATTTGAACAGAAAAAGTCGCCTCTCGAGGCTTAGCCTCAGCAACATACGTGGTTATAAGCTCTTTATGTTCAAATATTTCACGATTTTTATTAAACATTCATTTGATAGACAGTGTCGGTGTCACATACATTATGTGTGTTGTCTTGTTTGCACTGACCGTCATGAGAACACTTGGTCAGGTAAACTCGTACGAGGCAAATGATATTAACGCGCAGCTGTCAACAGTTTGCCTAGTTTACAAAAAAAAACTTACTTTGACCTGGAGGGTGGTTGAAGGATGAGTAACGCCTTTATGACTTGTATTTTGTATTCCGTAGGGGTCAAAAATTACAGACGCCCATTGATCTGCGTGGCGCAATTGCTTTCCTGACAAGCAGAATAAGGATAAAAGAACGGCACGGAGGTTAAACAGGACTGAGCCTGACAGGCTACCTGCACTGGAAGCGTGTATGCACGAGGAGGATAGAGAAGTCACTGTTTCAGCCGACGTAACAGTTCTGCATTGTATATAACACCTGTTGAACCAGTCTACTATCATTAAGAAGTCGCGGAAGTGCTTGCGTTGCATTTTAGAACTGCGATGGGTTGTCCCAAGGTCCTAGGAACTTCTCCATTCTTCAAGCGTTTCTGTCCGAGTGGTCTTGAGTAGTACCCGAGGTGCAGCCAGGCAAATATCGCGGTGCACCCGCATTCTTGGCAATTCAGTGCCAAGTGTGAGCAGCAAACATCGCAGCGCAAATTTGCTGCTCACTGAGGCACGTGCTTACACGCAGCCCACAGTGAACAATGTACACACCCTCACATGCGACGGGGAGGCTATACACTAGTACAATCATGCAAGATAGAAACACATTGGTGTTCGGGAAGAGACCTTAACAGATTAATCTGCTTGCGCACGACGAAAACGCCCTAGTGTGCTGTCGATGAAAGGAATATTTACATTTTCACCCTTTTCTACACGCTTTCTCACCGCTGCGCAAATATTTTCCACTTTTTCCTTGGCACACACACAAAAAAAAGCATTCACGCCATGCGGCTATCCCCCCGTCCTAACCGAGGCGATGGTTGGCAGGCGATGGTGAGCCCAGTGTAACGGATGAAGGCATGTGGCTGTCTGTTTGCGTGGTAGCAAGGAAAAGATGTACAACAGTTGTTGGAGGTAGGACGAAGGCCCGTGAGTTGTGACAACCATGGGAACATCGAGGGAGAAATTCAGAGTGCATGGTAGAAAGTAGCGTTGCCACTCGAATATGGCATGAGTCTTCGTACATCGTGTTGCCACCGAACCGGAACCTTTTTTTGCTGCTTAAGTATCCAGACGACCACGCTTTCAGCTCAGAACTCTGAGAGCGGTAGTGTCTCAAAGGCACTGATAACTGTTGTCTCTTCAGGAACGAACGCTAGGGTGGCGATGCCCACTTTGACCGATGTCGTACCGCCGTGGTGAACAGAACGGCTTCGGCGTGTTGACTTATTCCTCAGAAGTGCATAGGATCTGTAGAGACAATCACAGAGGATATCTAAGACGCGAAAGGGCTGTAACCCTCGTTCTCTTAAGTGTCGCTAGCCTTCCCCGAAAGCCTATGGCAGCTAGACTACCAGAAGTGTAATCAAGGTGTGATTGACCACGCAAGGGCATTAGACTGAAGATTAGTAGTTTAGGACATTTGAAATAGACTTAATCTAGGGACATTATAAAAGAAATGTGGGTACCAAAATCAGAAGGAAAAGTGATGACAGGGTGAGGTTTGGTTTCTTGGAAGAGATTCTGTGACAAAGTTTGAGAGACAACAAACGGCTTAAAGGTAATTTATTTTAACTTTGTGTAGCTCCCTGCCCGGACATGTCTTGATAACGATCAATGAAACATCAGTACATAGCTTTCAAAGGCGTGACGGAGGCGTAGATGGCAAATATGATGATGCTTTTGAGGGACTATAACCACCAAATCACCACGACCGCATGTAGTGTGAAATATTGCAGCGTCCGGATGATAAGGAATCCAGGAATAACCGCAGCGTTTCCTAAACGGCGAAGCGAGTAATGCGGTAGCATTATACTGTAGCACTATGCGTACTCCAGCGTAATCCCATATACGTACTAATAATGACAGCTTTAAAGGTGGGAGCACAAGCTTTCGTTTTGTGCTCCCGAAATGCGGTATCCTGTCAAGAATCCTCCGGCGTTTAACTTCAGTATTTCGCACGCACAGCTGTATGTTCCTCCCGCTTATGGACACGAAGTAGAGTGCGCTTTTTCTTGATCGCGACTTGCGTTTAGCTGGAGTTCTTTGGCCAGCGTCGCCATGACATGCGATGCGCGATTTGAATGCCTAACTGCGTGCTGCTCAAGCGAACAGCGCAATGATAACGTCGACGTTGTAGACGCACGGCTCACGCGCTCACAGGTTTGCTTTCATAATTTTCAGGTTTTCAAAGTCATGAAATGCGCCATATATATTGTGTAAATTAATAATATATTACTGGGCATGCTATCGTGTACACGAAGGTAGTTACGGGGTTCTCAAAAAGCAGCCTTACAGATAAAGTATGCAATTATTATATATTTTGTTTTCTTGACTGCTTTAAAACTTCAAGTATTACAAAGCTACGATGGTTGAACGCGACAAATGGGATTTCATTAGCGCTGTGTGTTGAATGGGATTGTACAAAATGATGTTGTTTGGTTTGTCTTTGTAGCCCATGAACAATCAATTATTATTTGTAATAAGTACAAATTGTTTGTTGTTTTACGATCTAAGGTATGCCGGCGCCTCATCATCGAGACTATGGTAAGTAGTCATTCTTCGTAAATACTACTGAACCCGGAGGGAGAGGAGGATGGAAATGGGAAGAAAGAGAATAAATCATATCGTAGCCAAGTATAAGTTCACTCAGGCTAAAACCATGTATTACATACCCGTATATAGCAGGAGGGTAGGAAAAATAAGTGAGGGTCAGAAGGATCGAGAAAGGAGAAGGAGATGGGAGAAGGTAAAGCATAGCATAGTGATGTATGGCGTTAGGCAGGCACAACCATCTATAACATAGCCACCAATACTATAACCATCATTTTTTCCATGTACTTAGACTTGTCGATGGATTCGCCCTCCACTGCCAATTGCTAGCTTCCATGTGAGCTCAATTGGTGGAGCGACCGCCCCAGAAAGATGCTGGTCCCTGGTTCCATCTCCAGATCGGGGCAAATTTCTCAGCAATAATGGAGCTTTCTTCATGAAAAAACGTCATGGATTTCCTTCTGGCTTCGTGCTAAACACGGATGGTTGTCAATTTCCCTTTTCTGTTTTTCTACTCGTACAGTTACCCGCTAATGGATGCGTACGCTTGCAGACAAGAAATTTTCTCGCAAAATTACACGGCGAGTCAAAGCTCATACGTGTAGGAGCCTAGCATTTTCTGGTTATGTTGAAATAGAAAAATTGTTGTGTGTTATGTGTGTTCCGGTGGACAGGGACGTTTAATTTTCATAAGTAAACATGCTTTTTTTTAGTTTGATCCATAACATTTTTATGCGCTTTAATGACATCTGTCTATTTGTGATGAATAAAATAACTGAGTGAAATTATCTATATAAATGTATGACGAAGCGAGCAAATTGTTTTTGTTGTTTTTTAATTGTTTTGTTCACACCTCTAACGAATGTTCTGCATTGCTATGTTGGAATTTATGCATACTTCATATACTTATGTTGCATTCATTTGTATTACGTTACATACACTCATGACAACATTGAAGCGAACGTTGTTGTGTGAATTCCTTTGCGTGTCGAAACTTCGCTCTAGTCGAGAGTGCGGCACGTGAACCTAAATAAGCTTTCACTGGCACATGGATGCTAATGCTAGTGATTTCTCTCTTGTGCGGCAGGAGTGTATTTTCACGAAAATGGTTGCCAGTACAAGGTCGTGAAGTGGTACGGGAAAAATGGTAAGTCGAATCAATTGGAGAGAGCATTGTTCCATGCCATGAAGGGAAAATTCTTCGTCTCCCTGATTTCCTCTGTACTATACCTTCATGTACAGTTTTCTTGCCACGACCATTCCCTTACAGATCACCGTTGACTGCATGGCTGAGTGTGGGCCTCATGAAGTTCCACTCGAATTGGGCACTCCATGCGCCGAGGTATGAATTATTAACGCATCTTGTTTTTTGCAAACGGCTGAGGAATCGCGCACTCCAGCGTACAAGCCATATTCATCCCTTTCATGATATTACGAAATGGCGACAGCATGGCTAGCTCGTAAATTATACCTCGACATAACGAAGCCGGTAGAAGGGCAGTGTTTTTCGATATATCGAATATTCATTAAGTTGAAGTCCTCCACGGTGGATCAGTGCTAACGGTGCTCGGCTGATGACCAAAAAGTCGCGGGTTTCATTCCGGCTGCGGCGGTCGCTTTTAAATGGAGGCGCTAATTGTAGAGGCCCGTGTACTGCGCAATGTCAGTGCATGTCAAAGAAAACGACATGGTATAAATTTCCGCAGCCCTCCACTGCGCGTCCTAATAGCTATATCACGCTTTTGGGAAGTAAATGCTCTGATATTGTAATTATTCATATCGTTAAATTCAAATCCGACCTTCCACGCAAAATATAGTCGCCGAAGGAGTCAAGTTTACGCGCAAAATGCCGGATGAATGTTCTAATGCGGGAGCTAGAAATAAAAATTAATTTGGAATGACTTTAAAAAATCTTTGCATAACTTGAGATCCAGTGACGAAAATTTGATGGCATGTCAGCGAAGTCTTGTTTACAGCCCTGCACGTCACGCGTAAAGCCGGAACTAATGCATATAGGAAAGTCTCTGGCAATATGATATAAGCCAAGTTATCACGCCTAAATTGGCACTGCCGCTTACGAAAGCTTCGTGTGTTACTAAAGAGGCGTGAAGCCGACATAGTGTGCGGCGAACGGAATCACTGGCGCTCCAATTATCGGATGAATATGCAACAGCGAGAACCGCCGCACACCATGAAAGCAAAACGCTGCCTTTTAAAATCGCAAAAAAAGAAGGCGGCCCTCTTAATTACGGCACCTTCATTTGTGGTGGGCATGTTTTCTCCTTTTCAACGTATGTCCTACGCCCTATTTCAAGAATCGAGCAAGATAATTGGGCCATCGCGAGTATGACTTGATCTATGCTATGGCGGTAACACAGAACACCCGTATTAATTTATGGGGGTTGCTAGCGGTGCGGTTAGTAACTGTGCGCAGTCTACAAGATATACTATTCTGCTTTTCAAAACATGTTGCAGCATCGCCCTTACCTATAAAAACACTTTTATTTCCGGGGTAAATGAACCTATTGGTTTACATTGCTTTCGCTGGAAATGTATTCTCTATTTGAAAAAGGGCATCCTGCCACAGAGTACCTTATTTTGGTTTTTAAGCCACGGAGAACTAGCTCTACGATATCTGCAAACAAGCGGCGACGTCTGTTTTCTCGCCCATCGAGGTCGCATGCCGCCCGCCGCGGCGATCTAGTCGCTATGGTGCTTCACTGCTGATTCAAAGGCGTTGTGATCGAATCAAAACCGCAGCGCCCGCAATTCCTATGGAGGCAATATGCAAGAGACCCCTGTGCTTGAACACTGCACGTAAAAATCATGCAGTGTTCAAAAATTCCGGAGCCCTTCCACTACGCCGTCACTCACATTGGATATCGTGGTTTTGGGACGTAGAAGCCATATTATGTTATTACTGTTGTTATTATTATATTTATTTCGATCACTTGTAAAATACCACTCCGGTCGGCGACATTCGTTATCTAAGTGATCCCGATCGCCTCGAATATAAACGAGAGCACGTTGCGTTTTACTGCTAATGCTCTACAGCTACTCTTGCTTGTTACTTGACGCCCAGCAATAACCAATGAGTTACATGGTCTCATACACATTCGCCTAAGACATTTCGAATGCGAATGCCTCCTCCTTTTTCTTCCGTTTCTTCCCAGTAGATTGTATTGATTCCCTCCCCCCACCCCCTGCTGCCTCTAGCATGGAGAGTGAAAAAAAATCAACGAGAGGGCCTGCCCAGCCTGCGCGCTGGGACAGAAGTCAGGAGGAAATGACGTCCTAGCGGGCATATGAACTGGGTACAAGGGCAGCGTTGCTATGGTTACGTGGCGCGCTGAGGTGACCAGCGGCGGGGGGCAAGTGCGCTTCCGTAGAACTCGTATAGAACCGTGGAGGTTCTTTTTGCGGGGTTGTTTGCTCTACAGTGTTCTGCCGGAGGCTGTTCTAGCCAGCAACTTTCACAAAACCGATTCATAGCTGCAGGATCTGAAAAATGCGTGGAACGAGCGCCTGTGCACGTACCGTGCAGTGAATGAAGGACTTTGAGTACTCAGCAAAATAATCTTCTCGCCCGTGACGATGACCTTGGCCACGTGATATGTGATCTTTTGGAATCCATATTCTGGAGGCAACGAAGCGTCATAGGCCAATCCGATTCGGCAAGAGAAAATGCGGTAATCAATTTTTACTAAAGCAAACGCTCTGCGCCAGGTTGAAAGTTCTCTAGCACTCTTCCCTGGCCACGTCCTTAGTCTGGCCGAATAATATCTGCGTTTTTTTTTGTCTCCGGAATAATGTAAAGACGAAGGGCAGGCACAGCTGGATGGCTCATGTGCTTCTGCATTTCTTTTCTCTGACGCAATCGTCGCTTGGACGATGCACATTGCGTGGATGTCCAGCTTACACGTTCACGTGCATTGTCTGTATTCTTTTTTTATATGTTTTTTTTTCTCGTGGGAAAGCCCAGCAACGAACTGGGTGCGCAACTCACGCACTCGCGTGATATTTTTTGTAGCATGGATCATTGGGACTCCTTGGTAATTGTTGTGTACGTCAGACAACCGTCAACCATAAAGGCATAACAATTCCGCCTTAAAGCAAAACTACACGTTTTGCATCGCTTGTTTATTCGGAATGATATAAAGAAAAAATAAATGCCGGATTAGCATATGGAATTACTGTTTATGTTTATTTAGTTTAACGAAGTGCCCGTAAGAAGCCGCCGTGGTGGCCCAGCGTTTACGGTGCTCTGCTGCTGATTCGAAAATCGCGCATTTTATCTCGGCCTCGGAGGTTTTATTTGAATGAAGGCGAAACGCTTGAGGTACGTCCGCTGCGTGAAGTAAGTGCATGCCGAAGAATTCCCACGTATTCAAAATTATTTGGAACCCTCCACTGGGGCGTTTCTCAGAATCTGAGTCGGTTAGAGACAAGAAACCATAGAAGCCAACACACAATTCATAGGTTACCTAAAAACCTATCTCACATGTAATTCTACCCTGAATTGAAAAAAAAATCGAACTAAAAGAAATCAGTGGTACATTTTATATGTGTGTTCCATAACAAACATTCCATTGGCGTATGTAGTGGATTCGTGCTACTAAAAGCCCGGCACATTGATGACCTGCTGGTTCATATCTCAAACAATGCGAGAAATTATCGAATTCTTTTTTCGCGCATGGCGCCCTTCGAATGTGTCATATATCTACACATTGTAATTCTGTGGATAACTGTAAGGTGAATTTGTTAAAAGCCAAGGAACGAACATTTTTATATGAAAATATATGTGAATCAATTATATGCAACTAAATAGTTTTTACGTAACAAGGCTCAATATATAGTGACAATGGCACAGAGAAGTAAAATGCTGCCCTTTACAGTGAATATATTATTTCATTCCCGCAGGTGTTACGATCAGGGCGCGTGGGCCTAGGTTTGGAAGCAGACAGTGCCGCATCGGGCAATGTGTAAGATCAGTATGCACTTACAAAAGGCTGAATGTTGAAGTCTGCCGAGTACCATACGCAAGTTTTCATCCTGGGTACCGTGGACGCTATCGTGCATTACTTGAACGGTACAGGGAATTTTGAGCTACGTATTCACTTTATGAAGAATAAAATAATATTTAACAACAATACCTTGTGAAGTTCCACATATCTTTTTGAATAATTAAGTTCAATGATCATTATCTTGGCGAAAAAAATTATGGAGTTAGCAGCGATTGAAAATTTATTGCCTCCTATTGGCAGCGCGAAGGACCACACAGGAAAAAAGTATGTTCTCACAAGACAAACGTTCTGCTACAATTGACATCGTCAGTTGATTTGATGGATCCTTCCGCCAGCCCCGGAAGTTTTATGCTTTTTACAAGACGTTTCACTGCCTCTAGAGTCAGCTCAACCTTGATGAAATGACGATGTGGTGTAACGACGCCATCAAATGACATCGTGAAAGGATGTTATTGATGGAATCAAATCAGGTCAGTGATCACATCTTCCACGGCAGGGGCGTAGCCAGAAATTTTTTTCGGGGGGGGGGGGGGGGCACCTCCTTGATTTCGGAGGGGGCACATCCTTGAAACGGCCATTTTTCGCTATGTATGCCATGGCGAAAAAATTTCGGGGGGGGGGGGGGCACGTGCCCGGTGTGCCACCCCTGGCTACGCCACTGTTCCACGGCGTAACAGCGACGTCACATCACGCCTACCTGATTTATATATGCTAGAGTCTGAGAAGCGGCTGCGGAGGAGCCTGAGGAGCGTTCTGCTCTATACCGTGGCTTGTGCTCCTCGAGACGTGCGACGCTCTCATTTAGCCGAGGCCGGCTACACGCCACCCTACCGGGATTTTTACCATTTGTTTAATTAAAGCGAAAGCCTATATGTCTGATGAGTCAAGGAATTTTAAAGACTTGGCGGTATTGGTACAATAAATTTTCATGACATGATAATAATTCTTGAGGATTCACGAATGGTAAGAAGAAAACTAATAAAAGCCGGCCCTAATGTCACACTATACTCAAGTGAATGCGTATTTGCCGTCGACGTACCAATATTTCCAGGACCCTATTTGTCAATCATCTATGGTGGATATGGTGCTCACACAGACATACTAATACGGGAAAAACGAAGGGGACAGAAATATCTGAATGACTTTGAAGCAGCAGGGAAACGACAAATAGGGCACGAGGAGGCACATAAGGACACCAAACAGTACTGGAAACAATCCAAGCCAGACGACCTATAAGGCAAGTTTGCCAGGCAGACAATTGAACGAGTTTCAAGCACTGAGTGACATATGCAAAGAACCAACGCGAACCCATGGCCACGATAAGAGGACTGTAACTCACAGCTTACGCAAGAAAACCAACGTCTTAGGCGACAATGTTCTCGATGACTTGGCAATGCACAAATTATTGGTCGATTCGCCGGCATATCGTTTCCTACATGAAAGCGGAATAATATTGGGAAACAAGATATCGGCCAACCCTGCAGATGCGTAAACAAGCTATTCAGATAATACAATGACAAATCAAATAAGCTGCCACATGATGTGTTTCTTGCTCTCCACGCATGAGAATGGACAATGGTTTGGGCAATGGTGGTCTTCTCTGCCTCCTCAAGAGGTAGGGCCCGGGCGAAGGCGGTGAGCAGAGTGACGAGATAATGTTTGGTTGTAACAGACTGCTACAGCTTTATGCGTTGTATATGCGCAGGATACGATAATGGCATCCTGGGCTTGTCCGTAATACTTGTGTAGTATGTTTGCGGCTTGCTACGCAGCGACAGATGTGATGCCTAGGATGGCCGATCGAAGAAGGTGTTTACGAGTGAGGTGTGGCTGCGTGAAATAATTGTTGTAAGGGTTATCTGATTAGCAGGTGGTACGTTGATGCTAATTATATGAAGGAGGCGACTGCTAGTGGCGCTCGCAGCAAGCCTTAAGTAGTGCTCTTGAAGGAACTGTATCTGGAAAAAGCACTTTGCATGACTAGTTAGAGCAAGAAGTTTCGATGTGCTAGAACTAGGGACGTAGGTTATACTGCGTTAGTTATGAAGTAGTTTATATGGCGTTAGGTGAAAGGTACGTTGTAGTGCGACGTAGGTTTTACTGCATTAGTTATAAGAAGGGTCATGGCGTTCCCGCTGTCGTTTACCATGCGGCTTAACTTGAGATATGGGGTAGCGTATAAAACGTGACTAAGCGTAATAGCATATGCAAACGCTCGCATAATATTTTGGAACGCCGATCAGGCGCCGACTATGGCGCGGAGCATTTCAGGGGCAACACTACATCCACATTCTACGCGCGCACTTTCCCCTAGCAAGCGAGACTCGCTCTCAAGAATGCCGTATGACCATTCAATATTTTTGAGCAGAGTCATGCTCTGCTCTAAAATTTTGCTTGAAAATTCACCGCGAATTGTTGTATAAAGATGCCGATTAATGATTAAATATCTCGAGCAGGACAGACCGGCCGAGAGCGTTAAGCAGCCTTCACTTGCCGAGCGCACCCGCGGGAGGCGGTAGCCGTGGTGGCTACTGACGTCGCACGCAAGAGGGCACCACTCAAAGACTGGGGCGAATTGGATCCTAACGCCCCAGGACGCCGTAATACACGCCCACAGGTCGAGAGGGCTGGTAAAAAAATGATCTAGGTCTAAATTCTACGCTAATACAGATTCACTACTGCGCAACTGAGGAAATGCGTAGTGCGAGCACCCAGCGATTTCCCTTCGTAGAGCTCCATCTACTCCATTCACCAAACTGTTGGTGACGTCAATGTTTCTGGTAAGCATGTAAGGTTTGCCTGCTATGAGTAGAATGTTGATGGAGAATTTCGCAAACTCCGTGTGTGACATGCGTGCTAGTTTTCGGTGCCTTTTCTCGACTTTATGCTTGTGGCAGTTAAGATACGCGCTCGAATTTCGTCAGGTTGTTTTTCCGCTTTGATGTAGCGACGAAGGCGCCAGAGAAGCGCCCGTAGAAGGAGCAATCACGCGTTTGGCGAGATGGTGGCGACCTGTCTTGCATGGCGCAAGTGTCAGCCACATGTTTGCGAAGTGTTCTTAGCAATAATAAGTTGATATTTTCGATAACTCTTCATTTTTGTGCTAATTAAATTTGTCCTTTTTTTGACATTCTTCATTTATTAGAACTCAGTTTTGAGCATTGCTGGCCGTGTTTTAAGGGATGTATCGCTACTTGATTGTGAGCGTGGTCACGCCACCTGAGAAATACGGGATGAACTACAAGAAGGGTCGCAAAGTGCTACTCACTTAAAACGTGCAGGCGTCTGTCCGGGTCGACCTCTCGTACATGTCTAGTCGTGCTCGTTTTATAATGGCCAGTTTCGTCCAATTGCGCGGTTTCTTCTCTCACGTTAGCGTGACGCGCTTGAGGGTACTATCATATAAATAGTCGGTTAGAAATTTAGAAGCCTGGAATATTCTCCTCAAAGATGGATGAAAACAAGCCTGCCTCAATGCACTCACCCTTCAGACTAACGCCAGAAGCTGGGTGGCCGGTGGCCCGGCCTTTGTAGAGTATTGCCGAATTCATGAGCGGGACTACTACTTATGTGGTGGAGGCGATCGGCTGCCGCACTTCAGTCATCTGGACGGAAATATGCGCACTTCTTAAGTTCTATCCGTCTATAGGCGACCCGAGAAAACTTCGTAGCCATAGATGGCTTGCCAGCTGTACGCAGGCGGCTTTGGAGTACTGCTCTATCAAAAGGCCTGCAAGAAGTTTCATATTGATTAATCTAATATCTTCCGCCCCTTCTACGGCTGTTGGGGAGGTGTTCACCACAGTCTTTTAAGAGCGAAACGGCTTAAGCTATCGGTAACTAAGTGCTCCCTCGAGCACAGCTCTTCAGGTGGGTATTCGCCAGAGCGATTGGGCAAGTTCCACTACCGTGTACAGCAGGTGCGAGCTTTAAAGGAAAACTCTGCTCAGTAAAGGGAGCACGTCAAACAAACAAAAAAGATAGTGAGAGAAAGGAAGGCATAGAATGAAAGAGTAAGAGAAAATAGAGAAAAAAGAAAGAGAAAAAAGGAGAGAGAGAGGGAGGGATGGAAAGAAAAAGAGTAAAAATAATAGAGATAAATATAGGGAATATACAAGCCAGAGAAATGGTTAGAAAAAAAGAGAGAAATAAACCCAGAGGAAGTTGGAGAAAACATAGGGCAACAACAAAAAATAAAGAAATAAGTAGATAGAAATAAAGATAAATAACTAGAAAGAAACAAATACAAAAAACAAAAAATAAACAAAAAGAAAGAGCAAAATAAAAAGAAACAAGAAAGACCACCCAGCTCATTTCTTCCTTCATGCTTGGCAGCACTAGTGCGAAGCTCGCATAATTGTTTCCGATAATTAGCGCTCTCTAGATCATTGCTTGTGGGCGAAATGCTGCTTTTTCATATGGCGACATGGCGTTATATCGAGGTGACTTTTCATATCAATTTGTCGCATTTCAGTTATGGGTGGATATGAATGCATGACCACATTGTTGATGCATCTAGCAACTGAAGAGCTGCGCTGCTAAGGCACGTGGATGAATATACAATTCCCAGCTTGAGGAATGAATCAGTTCAAAGTGAGTATTGCGCGATGCAATAGAAAGCAAGCCAGCAAGAAAGAAAAAAAACACAGCATATCCACGGAGTGAATGATGATGAGTGGCTGAAGCTGCGGAGGTTCATCGGTAAACCGTGAATCTTCCGTGAATTCGGCCCGGTACATCATCACCGACGTGAGATCGGGCGCGTTTATACTAAAGGGTCGATGAGAGTTGTGATGACTGAAGCAATCATGGTTACACCGTGAAATCTTCAGTGGTTTCGCCCAGCAGTAATGAAAGCGATAGTGTGTGTGAAATTTTATTCAAACTTCAACGACCGGTCGTCGTCCATAGTCCGCCAAGCAGCACGATCCGGCAAGCGCACCTCCTACGGCGGTCCGCGCAATCGAAGAGCAGCTGCACCGCCAACGCCATCTAGCGTACCTTCACCCAACCGCCATATTGTACGCATGTCTATAGGACAGCGCCCTCTCGGAAACGAGACGAGAACTGGAGATGACGACACCATATCCACGGAGTGAATGCGGTAAACCGGTAATCTTCCACGAATTCTGCGCAGCACATCATCAACGACGTAAGATCGGGCGCATTTATACTAAAGGGTCGATGAGAGTCATGGCGACTCGCAGCTCACTTTTATTTTACATGTACGTTGTGAATTTTTTTATTGTTTAATCACGCACAGGAGACATCTCGCACCGGCACTACCTTGAGGTCGAAATCCGGTACCTACTGGCTACTCAGAGTGCATGGACAACCGAGGACCGCCGAGGTAATGCCATGAGGAGCTTCGCCCCTAAATCTATTCATCATATACAAGTACTGAACGAGAGGTGGCTCCATTCAACGGGGACGCATGACCCACGGCTTAAGGAGCTTCGCCCCTAAAAATAAAAAGAAAAGTAGTACGTCGGGCACGCACATCCAGAGCTTCAATGGCGGCCGTTTTCGCGATACCCAAGGGCTCCTCAATTTTTTTTGATTAATTGTTTCTTTATTAAGCCACAATTAAGCGCATTCTGCAACATTTTGAGTCACATTCAATACATATCCGGCCTTAAATTTGTTACTTTTGCTAACCGGTCGTTACAT